>JALPQI010025323.1:0-17628 GCA_025490895.1 Thaumatotibia leucotreta
CATTGGCACTATATCTCCGGAGGATGTTAAATTTGGTATAGCTCGCTTGAAGCCGCAAAGCTCTTTGGGACCTGATGCCGTTCCAGCGTATATAATAAGGGGCTGCAAAGATTGGTTAGTACGGCCTTTATGTCATATCTTCAATCTAGCTCTACGTACTGGGGTATATCCGAATCCGTGGAAGGTAACACGGGTACGCCCGATCCCAAAATTAGGCGACAAAAATAATGTTGAAAGCTATCGCCCCATAGCAATTCTCTCCTCAGTAGCCAAATTATTTGAATGCATTATAAAAAACCTCGTAGCCCCTCAAGTACATCCCTATCTCTGTGACTCACAACATGGATTTCGGCCAAGGCGATCGGTTGAAACGAACCTCCTAACCCTGGTAGACTCTATATCTGAGCATTTGGATAAAGGGATTCAGGTGGACGTGCTGTACCTTGATTTCACAAAGGCCTTCGATCGCGTGGATAACGACATACTATTAGGGAAGCTGAGTAGCATTGGCTTCTCGCCGATGTTGCTTCGATTTTTCGCCAGTTATCTGTGCGATAGGCAGCAGTACGTACAGCATGGATGCTTCGTGTCCAGTTCCTATCACACTCGTTCTGGAGTCAGCCAGGGTTCGATTCTCGGTCCTTTCTTATTTGGCGTCATGATTAATGACTTAGCTGCACTGCCTCTATATGCCCGATGTCTCATTTACGCTGATGATCTAAAGATTATTTATGGTGTGCAGCAGCCTTCCGATAGCATATCTCTTCAAGAAGATCTCGATAGGATTTATCAATGGAGTATCGCAAATAAATTGTTATTTAACACTAAGAAGTGTTCCGTTATGACATTTAGTCGCGCACGCAGTCCTTTATCCATTAGTTATTTTCTAGGTACGGAACCTATAAAACGTGTGGATACTGTTAAAGATCTAGGTATCATATTCGACTCCCAGCTCAATTTTCATGTTCATATGAAAAACCTATCTTCCGACTGCTATCGGAGATTGGGCTTTGTCATTCGGAATATGCGTGATTTTGACAACCCGCTTGCCATTAAGCTCGTGTTCACTACTTTAGTTAGGAGCAAACTGGAGGCAGCCGCTATTGTGTGGAATCCGTATGAGGTCACTTACGCATTACTTCTGGAAAAAATCCAAAAGACGTTTTTGCGATTTTTATATAAGAAAACTTATGGGTTCTATCCATTTCTTTACCCGACAAAGTTTATACTTGGCATGCTAGGATTTAACTCCCTAGAAGTTAGGCGTAATTATGCTCTCATGACCAACGCGTGCCGAGTGTTACGAGGGGATTCGGATTGTCCTCAGCTGGTTTCTCAACTAGTACGTCTTCGCGTGCCCCCGTTGTCTCATATAAATATAAATTATAGGCCACGCAAGCGCGACTTACTGGCTGTCCCTAAAGCGCACTCGGTGGCATACAGGAACTCTCCACTAGTCCGTGCCTTGCTCTACATAAATGCACTTGTCAAAGCAGCACCTGAGTGTGATATTTTTGCCAGTAGTTGGAAGGTAATTTGTGATGAATGCAAGAAGTTATGTGAGGCGATGGATGACCGTCCGTCTTCAGTTAGTAATTAAGCTGTATTTTTGTTTTTATTTATACATTTTTTTCTTTGTTATTATATTTAAATTTCTGCAGCGCATTAGTATTAACTGTAATGCTGTGTAAATTTGTTGATAAAATAAAATAAAAAATAAAAAAAATAAAATTGTCAATGACATAAAATTTTTAGTACTATATGTATAAAGAGTATAATATTCGAGGGCTATTTCGAGGTTCTTCATTAAAACCGGTTCCGATCCCTGAAATAATTAGCCAAGGATAGCTTTATAAATACATAAGAATAGGTATCATTAATTTTAATAATTAACATGTACGGCTGAACAATAATGATTGCGTTAACAATGTTTTTTTTTGTTTTGTGAATTTATAAAAAATATTTCTAATTTGATCTATACATTTACGATTTACGAATTGTGCATTCCCGTGCGTAGAGAGGTTAAATTCTTTTCAGGTTGAAACTTCGGAGGGCCATCTGTACTGAAAAACGTCTTACGATGTACCTACCTATATGTATATACACGTGCAAAAAGGAAACTTGTAACTTTGTGTCTATTTCAAATACTTACACTGTATTTTAATTTATTCTCATTCGCTTAGATTTTTTTTTGCACTTGTATCGGACATATTAATATTATATCTTACCCTTAAATAATAATTAAAACAGAGGCCACTAGATTACTAGAAACTAATCATTTAGTATCATTCTAGCACTAGCCAAATCAACATGTCGCTTAGACATCTAGTATGGGCGTGTTCGTTTTTGATATGTGTTCATGCAAAGTCCTTCACATTAGTCGTGGACACTACATATTCCATGATTGACGAAATTGGCATGTTAAGGTCAAGAATCAAACCGTTGTTGGATTCTATAGACTCGGGATCCGTGGAAAATTATATCATTGTTCCCTTCAATGATCCAGGTGAGTCGCTCTCAAGTTTTTACTTTGATGAAAAATGTTTCCGACGATCGACAGCACAGAATTAGATTTGGATAGAAGAAATAAGTTCATTCATTCGTATGGCGGACGAGCGTGTCAGATTTTGTAATGAAGTTGTTACTTGCCTATAATTTTAAATATGTCTCAGGCCCTTGAGTATTCATATTTTTTTGTGTGGTTGCAATTAATATTACTTAAGGAGGCATTATTAATGTTTTTGTTCACTTCAACTTACAAAATTTGACGCCCGAAAGCTGCAAGCTGCGACTAAAGACGGACAACTCAGTACTGAGTTCATTTGACACGCTAAGTAGATACGTTTGTTTGATCTATGGTATATATGACATCTGTGATCGACAGGTTACCGACATTTTGCATGCCTAGCAATGATGCCATTCCGCAATCGAATACGATAAGCGATAAGTCACGTGACCATAATAATGTAAAGTCCATTTCAAATACGAAGGCCCGATTCCACTTAACAAAATCATTAGGCGTCAACAATAGGATTAGTGATAACAAAATATACCTGAGTGCTTAGCCAAGTTGCCAATCGCTAGCGCTTGGTAGCGTATTGTAGTTTTCCCTCTCTGTCACTCTTTCATATTAGTGCGACAGACTTTTAGCTGCCTTTCGCTTACGATTGACGATCAAGCGCTAGCGATTGTCAGCTTGGCTAAGCATCCTGGCCAGACCCTAAAGGGCGTGATATTTTTAGCATTCATCGGTGTACGACATGTGCCAATTTTAGTGGACCAATAAAATGACAAAATTTTTGACTTGCATCGGGCCTTCGTATTTGAAATGGACTAAATAGTCACTTGATTTTTCATTCGAATCTGTCATTCTCATGCAATGATTACTTATCGTTGACGATTGCAAAATGGCATCTTCGTTAGGCCTGCTGATAAGGCAGCTGAAACCCATTTGCTGCAAACGATCTATCAATATTTTGTGCTTATATCCAGCAGTGTACATTTATCGGCTGATATTGATGATGAACCTATATCTTCGTCAAATAAAAATTCGTCTAATTGACATAGAAATTTATAAATATATTGACGCTTATGTAATTTGTATAGGAGGGCCAATCAACTTTTCGATCGACACTATTTTGTCCCGTAACGCAGGTGACAATTTCATCAAGTTTGCTACAAAAAATGCTTATTAATTGTACATTCGTCAGGCCCCACACATAAGTTCACATCGATACATTTAGGTTCCAACCGTTATTCATTGTAAATATGTGTAAACTATTAATTATCGTACATTTGTAAGGCCCTGAAAAGTTACGCAACAGAGAAAATATGTCGATCGAAAAGTTGATTGGCTCAGGAACCTTGTAGGCTGAAGTATACGGCAGTTTTAGGCTAAAAATGTATTGAACCAAAAGATATGAGGATTCCTATCTCAGCTAATGAGGGGATAGGTTGTTAATTGTTTTCTTGAGAAAGTACTCACAATCAGCCTCTCTCAGTCCACTGCTGGACGTAGGTCTCTCCTATTAACTAAGCGTATAGACGCATTAGGAGCTAAATACCTATAATCGCCACGAGTGTCTACTATGATGACCAGAGATCGGATTTTTGTGCGACATCTCATACTAAATGTCATTAAAATGACGTAAGTCACTAAGAATGTCGCAAATCCATCCGATCTCTGATGATGACGCTGCTACCCATCCTCAATCTTCTATCAAAGAACAATCAGTGACACTTCAACCCTTTAGACACTCGTGGGAAGAGTTGGGATTGTGACAAGTGTATTCTTACTGCCATCACCACACCGCAAAAAAGTACTCAGCTTAAACAACATTTTCATTGCTTTCAGACGTTGGCCCTGCACAGGTGTTCACCACACCTAATGAATTCATGCAATCAATTAACTCTCTAACAGTCAACGGCGGCAAGGATATACCTGAGAAGTCACTTTCTGGTTTAGAGATAGCTCTTCAAGCAAGCAAGCCGGAGTCAGAAATTTTCTTGTTCACGGACGCGTGTGCTAATGATGAGACAAAGTTTACTGATGTTCAGAATCTGTGTCAGGTTACAAGAAGCAAGGTGAGTATTCAGCATGCCTAGACGAGATGCCATTCTGGGTGCTTAGCCAAGTTGCCAATCGCTAACGCTTAGTCGTCAATCGTAAACGATAGGCAGCTAACTGTCTTTGTCGCACTAATTTGAAAGGGTCACAGAGAGGGAAAACTACGATACGCTACTAAGCGTTAGCGATTGGCAACTTGGCTAAGCATCCTGATCTCGTATACGATAAGAGGAACGTGATAAATGTATGAGAATTACAGATTCAAACGAAAAGTTACGTGACCATTTCTGTACATCATGTTCACGTGATTTTTCGTTTATAATCTGTCATTTTAATACATTATCGCTTATAGTATAGTATACTATCGCAGAATGGCATCTTATTCGACAGTTTTTTTTGTATAATACCTACATACATGTATGTTACCCAATATTTCCGAGAATCGTGAACCAATTTTCGTCAATTTTAATCAAACGGGTATAACCCCAAGATGTTCCCGTTATCACCAAGTCAAGGTCTTATACCTAATAGGATATTGGGGAAATCAGTTGAAGTTGGTTTTTACATTTTTTTATTTGGTGATTATATCCGATAACATTATTTTCTATGTAATACAATGTGTTACCATGATTACTGGATTTTACTTAAAACGAGGAATTGTGATACAGACTTTTAGCCAAACCGTGAACATTATTTGATACAAAACTCAATTTTTAAAAGTAATTAACTTTCTAAGAAAAGTTAATTGAGAAGCAATATGAAGTATATTGTGTAATGAATCATTAATTTGCACTTGACAATGACAGCATCGCAGCCACTCGCAACGTTTGAAAATTAAGCAGTAGGTAGTAATTGTAACGCGTGTATTACATTGAGAGTTCGGAGGAAATAAACTTAATTGTACGGTCAATTTAAATATTTGTGAAAAATAAATACTTGAAAACGATTGCTAGTAATGCGTACTATTACCCATTTTCGTAAAAGCCCGGGTCATGGTAGTACACTGTATATCTCTAAGATTCCAATATATTGTAAAAAAGTGGTTACAAAACTGTACCAACTTGAATATTGTACATGTTTCAGATCATCGTGTTCATGAGCGGATCTTGCCCAGTTTCTGAAATGGAAACTTACCACCAGGTCACAAAAGTTTGTTTAGGAAATGTCTTTCAACTGGATCTAAACAATTATGGACAAGTAAGTCACTGTTGGTCGAGAATAGTACATTGTGCATTTAGGGAGGTAAGTACGGAATTACTAACGAGAGTGTTAGAAGCCTGATGCCGTGGGCGGAGGGCTTTTAATGACTCGAGTTAGTATTCCGCTTACTGACCGTGATGCATACAATGTTTTTCATCACACATGCCGATAAAAAAATAAGTTTTAAGACTAAATATTATTAAATGACGTACTAACATTTCTATTACTTCCTAGGGAATTTCACTGTTATATTACTCCTGCTACGCATGCAAGCAATGTAGCGCTTAGACAGCAACTGTGATTAAAAATAACATAGTTAAGGCTTGCATCAAAACAAAAATCAGGATCGCGTCAATTGTGTTACGAATGTTAGTCACAAAAACTATTTAACAACCATCGGCTGTAGTAAAAGGGGGCAAATTTAAAAGATATTGTTTTTCGAATTGTTGATAGCTTATAGAAAATTTATAATATATCGCCTTTTTTCAGTGCCAAAAGTCGTTACACGAAATTTAATTTGGTAACACAAAAATTATCACGTTTTAATTTTCTTTTCTGCCCTCCGGCCGGCACACACCACATTGCCGGACGCTGCGCTATACTAAGTTGCCGTCTGCCGGCTCATGAGCGCGGGAGCGGGTCATGAGCATAAAAATAGTATACACACCTCATCCGTTAAATGGAAAAGCCTCGGATCACATGTTTGTCTACAATTACACATCATCCGAGACATTTCCCACTTAAAAGGCCTTGGCATGTAATCTACTATTTCATTACAGGCCTTTAAATGTATTTTTTTTGCAATCGACCCTGTTACCGTTTTATTCGAAGATTTCTGATTTACACAAGCTTTTTAACCGACTTCAGAGAAAGTGGTTCTCAATTTGACTGTTTTTTTTGTATGTATTGTTACTCGATATAATTATATTATTATGACTGAGAATCGTGACAGATTTAATTTTTTTTAATTACTTTTCCATAGCATACTTTATTTATTTATTTGAAGTTTATTGCACAAAAGTAAAACTTAACGTACGAAAGGCGAACTTAATGCCATGAGGCATTCTCTACCAGTCAACCTTAAGGCAAAGCAGAGAGATTGTGGGCGGTACTTTGACTTAGATTAATGATAATGAAATTTCTAATAGTACAATACGATACAAGTGCGAAAAAATGAAGTTCGAAACTAGTGGCGTTGAATTAATACTCGACCGAAGGGAGAGTCTTAAATCGGCACAAGTTATGAATTTTCTATTCGCACGTGTATCGTACTCGTAGGACGTTTTTCATTACAGATAGCCCTCCGACGTGTTGGCCTGACAAAAACTGGTCCACTTATCGCACTAGTGTGCAGAAAAGGACAACCGTAGTAAAAAATATGATTATTTTAAGATTTTTTCATCTTCCAGGCATTTCGGTTCATGAAGGAAATCGTAAGAGATGGATACAACGATGTAAAACCAATTGAATCCTTTACTTGTATAGAAGATTACCGACCAATACCGGTACGTTTATAAATTTTATATTAATTCGTCCATTTACCTAGAGACACGAGGAAAATTAAATAGTTAAAAAAACGGTCATAAGCATGTCGGGCTATGCTCAGTTAGGGTACCGTAGTTGTTCAAAAGCGGCTGGGCCGATCGTGTTCGAAATAGTTTTCTTTTAAAGTATGTATTGTCGGATCCAGTCTCATCACGCCTTAACTGTGTATTGCACATGACTCACAGCTCGTCCTGTCACTTTTAAGCGAGAACGCCGCTCGCTTGGACATTCTGTGAAGCGACGCGGTCTCGGGACGTTTGCTAATTCGTATCTTTTGTGTAATTCGTGCTAATATCCTGGCTTATTTGTGAAAACCTAGATTAAAGAGCTTTATTTTGAACATAAAGTGTTTAATTACCTAAAGTATTCTATTCTATAAGCCTAATATTCATAATTTTGTTAATATTTTGCTACGAAGAAAGAAAATGTGAGAAATATAAAATCGCCTTTTAAAGTAAGAAAAAATCTTGAATAGAAGGCTCATAGAATGCTGCAAAACAAAACTATTGTTGACATAATCGGCCCAGCAGTTTTTAAATAACTACGGAACCCTACACTGAGCTTGGCCCGACATGCTCTTAGCCGGTTTTTATTTTGTTGGAAGTTTTTATTCTATTATGTAATCTACATTGTAGGTATAAATGTAATGTGTTGTAAATAAATATGTAAGGCTATACCAACCCCATGACATCTAGTCATTTTGAGCGTGGCTTATCAAGAAAAAAAAAAAGATTTTTCACGACACTGTTCGTAAATGTGGTGATTGTTTGACTAAACACAGTACGGAAAGTTGCTTATAGTTGTATAGCTGTCAAAATTTGACAGCTGTATATCTATGAACGTCACGAACAGTAACATTGTTGAATGTAAAGTAAAAGGTCGTAACTAAACACGGATTTCATATTTTCTCGGACTGCTTGTAACTTTCTTTTTATTTTTGTGGCGCAGGATCATAGCGTTCAGCCACAACAAATTAAATGTATTTTTTCTAATTACAAGAATATGTTTTACTTCCTCTCAGTAGTCGTGAAAAGCACAATGCTTAGCCTCGGCGAAAAGTGCAATATATGCACTCGTACTATCGAAGGCCTCCCCAAGGGTCGGCCTTCGAACTAACTCGTCCATCTATTGCTTACTTTCCAGCCTCTACAACAATGTACTATGTATTTCCAGGAATTTCCAAAAACTGACCTGATATTTTTTATTTAGTTTACAGTGGACAGGTTAACTAAGGACGTCATGGTCTCCGTATCTGGAGAAAGGCCTTCCCTGTACATTTCTGATGAGAGTGGGCACAGTCCACGCACTGACAATCTTATTGAAACGAGCAAGCTGAAGGTAATATATTGTACATTACGATACAAGTGCGAAAAAATGAAGTTCGAAACAAGTGGCGATAAATTAAAACACGACAGAAGAGAGTGTTTCAAATCGACTCGTGTAACGAATTTTCTTTTCACACTTATATCACATAAGGGTAGACTTTTGGGTAGACTAGTTTATAGCACTAGTGTGAAAATTAATTCAAATTATTATTTTTGACGTGACTACGTCTTATAAATTGGTTTGCCGGGTGACACTTCAAGAAACTGCGTTACGCTCCGCTCACGTTATGCGCTCACAATGAGAGCGAGTGAGAGGCACGCGTCCCTTCCACTCGGGCATGGTTAGCCCGCCTAAGAGCGAGAGAGACAGACATACCTCCTACTATACGAATGAATATTCACATTAAAATTATTTTACCACTCAAAGTCGTTGTCACGTAAAACTTTCGCCCGTATACCGACTTTACAGGCAACCAATTTTTTTCTTTCATCTTATTTCAGTTGTTTAGTTATTACATTAGTTGTGAGTAGATTATTTTTTTACATTAGATTCTGGTTCACCTACCGTTACTTGTAATATGAATGAATGTAACCACCAAATGACGATTTTTCAGTAGGGCCCAAAAACGAATTTGACATTTATAAAGTCTGTTGTATTTTTTTTGTTAATTATTCTATTGAAACTATGTTTATCTTGCTTGATTTATTTTTGAGAGGTCTATTTGACACACAGTTAGTAACTGCGACCACAGTTGTAGTTCAGAAAATGACTGGTGCTTACATTAAATATAAAAAAAAAATTGGAGATCCGTTAATAATTAATGAAAATCATCAAAAGTGGATTTTGTAATTTAGTGTAACTCACAAATTGAAATCGAATTGCTTATGAGCCATACAATGTACAGATGGCGCTTACAGCATTGACATTTATAAAAATAATATGGTGAGTGCATTAGGAAGGACATATTTTGTACTTACAAATTCGTACTTACGTTAAAATATTGTCTATGATTTTTAGAAACCTTTACATACGTTAATAAAAAACGTCGAAACTTAATAAAATGGCAAAGTTTTTGTTAACGTATTAGACATTTTTTTGCTGGATATAAATATTGTATACCGTTCGATAGAGCAGAAAATTTGCAGTCCAACAGTATACTTAACTCAATTTCGTCATTTTGGTGGTTACATTCATTCATATTACAGCCGACGCTATATCAATTTGTTTTCAGCAGGGATCGGATACCGGTTTTTGCTCCATACAAAAGAACGGTTCGAATTCCGTTCTTTTTCGTTCTTCGGTTTATAATTTTTTTGTTTATGGAGTAATTCAAAAATATGATGTTAATAGTTAATGTTAATATTGAATACTACATAAAGAGTGTAAAACATTTTAAAATATTGAGCTATTTTGAGATTTTTCTAAAAAACCGGTTCCGATCCCTGGTTTTCAGGTTGCTAAAGTTGTGGGACCGCACAACGGTCGGTATAGGGCCTACGTCAACTGTCAGGGCGTAGTATCTGTCACCATTTACACGAGAACTGAATGTCCACTGGCTATTGGATTCTCGCCATTGTACCCAAGGAGCATTGAGGAGACAACATCATCACCTCTACCAGGTACATACATCATTAGCCTATGATAGTCCACTGTTGGACGTAGGCCTCTCCTATTAACTATGCGCATTAGGAGGTAAATGGGTGTAATTGCCACGCTGGGCAAGCGGATTGGCGATCGCAGTAATGTGTCCGCTATGATGACGCTGCTTCCCATCATCAATCCTGTAGAATAATGGTCAGTGACACTTCAATAAATAATAAATAATAATAAATAAATAAATAATAAATATCTTGGGACATCATACACAAATCGACCTAGTCCCACGGTAAGCTCAATTAAGGCTTGTGATGTGGGTACCAGGCGACGATATATATAATAGATAGATACATATAGATACTTAAATACATAGACAGCCATGACCAAGGAACAAACATTTGTGATAAATAAATACACAAAGAATGCCCTCGCCGGGATTCGAACCCGGAACCTCCAGCTTCGTAGGCAGGGTCACTACCAACTAGGCTACGGAGGCTGACAATCCCTTAGTCCCTTAATCGACAATCCCTTAGTCGACTCTTACGACACCCGCACAAATGTCACCACACGGCCAGGTATCTATGTAATAAATAGCAACAGGCCTGGGCATTTTAATTTTAGTAGCCCAATTAGCGTGGCATTAAAAAAAACCTAATATTTTGACTTTGACTTTAATCTAATGAAATTACTTGACAATTGACTTACTTGAGTTGGTCAAAGTATAGTGTGTTGCTCGTTTCAAAATCAGAACTTATTAGTTAGTATCTAAACAATAACTTTTTCAATATTATTTCAGGTCGAGAAAATTTTATTTTCGTCCTCGTGCCAAAATCCTACGAGTACCAGCTAGGGACCTTAACAATACACATGTTGAACAAAAACACACAAAGGACCCTGAACCTGATTGAGACAGAAGTTGGGGCTCGAGTGTATATCAGTCAATCTTATTTCGAGCCAGGATGTATATTTAGAATGACCGTAAGTTTTTACCAAGTAAAGTAAACAAATACTAACAAAAAACATTTGGGACACAAAAAGGTGATGTCTAGAGTTACGTCGGGGATAGTGTAATACCGAGTAACTATCAAAGCAGATAAAGTTGAAATATCAAACAATTGACTCTAATAGAATTTGTTAGTTACGCGGTATCCCCGACGATATATTATTTTTAAGAAATACAAATAAAAAACACAAAATGTTTATTCAAGACCAAGCTATAAAAGAAAATGAAAACGAACAGTCAAAAAGAGTCACAAAATGGGCCTCAGAGATAGATAGATAGATACGTTTATTGATAAAGTCATATACATTTTAACTTGATTTGATTTCGGTCAGTTTAATAATTACAATATACATTAGATATAATTAATACACAACATGATGCTAGACATACGGTCGTTGAAAAGCACAGTTTGTTGCCGCAAGATAGACTATTCGTTTCTTTTTTATTATTATAGTAAGTAAAAGACATAAGTCTAATCGCGGCGACATACTGTCGCACCAGTCATGTGCTAAGCCTTTTGGGGCCCGTTTTTCAAAAGCTTGTAACTTGTAATACAAGCGGAAGTCTCTTTTTAGCACTATAAGTTAGATAAGGGCTTCCGCTTGTATTACAAGTTACAAGCTTTCGAGAAATAGGCCCTTGGTCTTCCGTGGGATCCATAGTCACATCGCGCGAGATGTTTTGTTGGACGTTGTGTTATTTCCAGGGCTTGGAGTTTTCATCGCACGGCTTGAGAATGAATGTCTAAATTTTTTACGACAATATCGACTCCATGGTACTCTAACGGTTTACCATCCGATGAAAAATACAAGCCTGGGCTATTTCTATATCTAGTATAGTGCTACATCAGGTTTACTTCTGATCTGTCAATCGATCAGCTCTTAAAATATTGATATATAGATCGATTGCCACTTACCTATATTGCTCCATCATGCGATAGCGACATAAAAGGGACCTTTGACTAAAAATACTCACATTTATTCAACGTCCCTTTTATAATAAATTTCATGAACCCTTTTATTTCATCAGGTAAGCGGAATTGACAAGACTACTTCAGAACCAGTGACGATTAACAGCAAAACATTGGAATCACAAAGAGAAGGTAACAGAAATAAGTAAGTGTTGTTTGTCCCTTTCGGTCTTATAAATATGGGTGTGAGACCGAAAAAGATAAACAATACATCAGATTTTTATGAATAAGGAAGGGAGTTTGCTACTACCATAAGTACCATAAACCACTTAACTTGCACTTACAGATTCATAACCAAGGTTGAGAGGGAGGCAACATGTCAATCCTGGGTCAGGGTAGCCTTCCTGCTTTGGGGATACTTTCGATTCGGGGCCTCCTAAACGTCTCCTAACTTAACAAGCCGATAAGAATTGTTTGTCCCTTTCGGTCTTATCAATTTTTTTTTATGCGACGAAGGTAGACAACTGATCTGAGAGCTCACCTGATGGAAAGCAGGAACTGAGGCCCATGAACTTAGTAATCAAAAATTCGCCTATGCGCCCTATACCCTGAGGACTTAGATGGATTGCCTCAATCTATGCCAGTTAAGGTAAATGTCCCCTATTACGGTATGTTAAGGGTCTCGAGACTTTGTGTATTTTTAAACAAAAATCTTAGCAAGATACCACTACAAAAGCTTTTGAATATGGTATATTGATTCTTTGACAGTTAGTTTATGCATACATTTTATAGATTTTGCTCAAACTTTTTTATATATTAATTTAATTGTGAACGTCTTATTTGCTGCCTATTGCGTGATAAAATTCGGCGCTGCTCCTAATTTCGTGAAATTGCGGCCCCTATTTCGTGATAAAGATATTTAGACTAAATGACTATTGTTTCTTTAACAAAATGTTATTTTTAACGTACTTGATTAAGTTAAGATACTATACGGATATCATTTAAATGAAACAACATTGTTAAATGAGATCCAGCTTAAAGGTTTTATTTCTTAATAATTAAACAAGATAAAATCTACCGATTTGCATACCATAATACTCTTTAGGCGGTTAAAAACAAACTTAAATAAACTTGAACATTAAACAATAAACAAATAACCTCTCTTTGATTGATAACGAAATAAACATTAATTAGGGTAGACCGGGATAAATCGGATCAGCGGGCGAATCGGATCAAGGTTCAAAATCTCTAAGGCTCGAGTTTACCACACTTTTACTCTGAGAATAACGCTTACTCTCACTCACATACCTACTAGTGACAAATTACTATGGAGTTTTGACATTACTATCCCAGAGTTAGATCCCATTCTTAGAATAAAAATTTGGTAAAACGCACCCTTAGTATTTTAAAAGATTCTTCAACAATTTGAAGATTTTTTTAAATACTAAATGTGCTCAATAGCACACTTCAGTTGAGCAACACTTCCGCTCGTTGTTCTTAATCGTTAATTTAAAAAAAAAACGTAGAGATTTCGGACCTTGATCCGATTCGCTTCGGTCTACCTTAAATGAAAATCAGAACATAAGTAATTAAGTATACGGTTATGTATGTGACTGTACATAATTAGACATTAAAACACTCGTGTGATCATATTATGCAACTCGCCTACGGCTCGTTTCATAAAACCACACTCGTGTTTAATGCCTCTTATTATGCGCCAGCCACATAAATAACTATTATTTTATTAAACGATCGAGGACAAAGAGAGGAAATGTGGCTCATTTTAATTGCGCTCAATTTGACGAAATGTCAATACACTAATATGGGTAATTTTGATCTTGATCCGATTATCCGATTGATCCGATTCTCCTCGGCCTACCCTACGAGGAAATGTGGCTCAACTGAATGAGGGTTTTTGATACTTTTTCTGCCGCTATGGGGAGGTGAGATGGCAGCACTGAGCCGACCTTATAACGAACTGTCAAAATAAATACGCGCATTTAATTTTCAACATATTTATAGGTTTATTTATTCTGAAAACCATTACTGTAGTCATATTGTTACCTAAACTAAATAAATAAAATAGTTCCAAGTCAATTCTCATGAAATTAACAAAGTTATAGTAATTATTTTGAATACCAGTGACTTTGAGCGCCTGTTTTAGAGTTCAATCTTCAGTTCGACGACCATGTATTAGTCGTAATCCATTACAAAATCAATTCTCTTCCAAATAAAATAGAATTTCAATATTTTAGGCCCAGGTGCCTATGAATAGTATGAATCTGACAGCTGTCGAGACCAGGGGCGTACGAAGCGCCGCCTGGTGGCAGAAAAATTATCGAAAACCCTCATTGCGCTCAATTTGAAGAAAATGTTCAAAAGATTAATATAGTAATATAGGTATTTTTGACCTTGATCCGATTCGCCAGGTGATCCGATTCTCCTCGGTCTACCCTAATGTCTCTCTATCGGTAAATTTACGATACTTACATGTCTGTTTGTTACCCACTACTATAGTTTACACTATCACGAAATTAGGGAAAAGTAATAAATGCTGGTTCCTAATTTCGTGATACTGACTGTTTGAAATTCCCGCGATTATTTTTTTAAGTTAATATAAAAATTACGTAGATGAGTTATAAACAATCTTTAATGTAACAAACAAACACAACAATAAGTAAAGTAAACCTAATTATAACCAAATTTATGCTGGTAAGTAATATGTGAATTTACCTAAAAACTGTGAACTTGGGTCAGATTTAAACTCGTTTTATGAGAATTCAAGTGAAAAAAACCTATACCGGAGTTAGCTCAAATTAAACTTAAGTAAATACAGTATCTAGTTTTTCATTTACAATACAATTTACTTTAGTTGTTATATTAATAAACAATCAATTAAAATAAGTCAAGAATTCCCTTATTCCGGTAGTATCACGGAATAAGGGACATACCAAATATTAGGTGCACCTTATTCCGTGAGTCAATCAATTGCAATTTTTAGCAACTTCTATGTTTAAATATTACCTTTTTCTGTGTCAAATCGATAGTTAAAGAACTCAAAGAAACACTCTAGAAATTTTAAATCAAAAGGACTTACTTTTGGCGTTTTATGAGCTTAACAAATGAGAGCGCGAACCTTACGGCTACGCTCGGCGTGTGCACACCAAATAGCTGTTCGCGGCACTCTGACTGTTCCGAGTGATGTATCGCGAAAAGTGTAGGTATAATAATTTTGAAATTTCGTTTGTCAAAAAGCTTAAATAACGAAGATTTTTTACCCGCTTATAATTTAAACATAGGATATTCTGATTCCTTATTATTTGCGCGGAAGTAAAAACTACCGTAATAGCGTACTATCACGTAATAGTGGCCGTTTACCTTATTACACCGGCAATCTTAGCCCCGAACCGAAACACAACAGTGCAAACACTGCTATTTAACGGCAGGTTAACGGGTAAGACGGTGGTAGCTATCCGGGCGGGCCTAATAAGACCGAATGAGACGAACAATACTTATCAGTTTGCTAAGTTAAGAGATGGTTATGAATAAAAGGGTTAGTGACGAGTTTACCGAAGTAGGCAGAATATTTGTGTCAGCGTAACTTCAATGTTCGAATTTCGTGTAAAAATCGTGAAAAAATATCTATGTTGGTAAAAAAGTGGGGGAGACAACTTTGAATAAAATGGCCCACGTAACCAATTTGTATGAAAAATCTTATCTCCAGCGTTGGAAAACTTCGGAATTTTTTCTATGGTATATCTAATATTTAAAAAAATGTCGTTTTATCGTGATTTCTGGTTCAAAGTCGGGATCGGTTCCATACTAAAATATGCTCAGTATGACTTGTAAATATAACTGTTTGGGAGGTTATTAGTGATTCAGGATACACCGTGTAATCAGTGTAGGTAACAGATTTTGAATTTCACAATTTTTTTGTTCTTTCGCAGTCACGGCATCAGCATCGTCCGCAGCCGTTATTGATTCTATAATTCTGCAGACCTCCTTAACCGATTATAAGCGCAACGCAACAGCTGCTTGTAAAGTAACGGGAAACCCTCAACCGGTCATCTGGTGGGAGGATGCAGATGGGCAGAAAGTGGAATCACAGGTACAGTCATCTATAAATATGCGCCATAAAAAGGGCAGCTAATATGGCCAGGGACCGGAACCGGTATTTTAGAAAAACCGCGAAAAAGCCCAATATAGCTATTAAAATGATTTCTACTCTTTATGTACTCAATAATAATGTATGTAGAAGGAAAAATGGAGGTAGTTAGATGAAGGGGAAGAAGGAAGACTACCTGGCTCGATAACATAAAGAAGTGGACAAATATTAAAGACTCGGCTACACTCACGGAACTGGCCAAGAACAGAAAGGAATTTGCAAAGGTGGCCACCGACGCCCGTTAGGGCATGGCATCAGAAGAAGAAGAAGAATAATTTATGTAATTCACAACAAGTATTTTTAAATTACTCCATTAACGTTGAATTTACGAACAAAAGAACGAAAAGGAACGAAAAAAGAACCGTTCTTTTGTATGGAGAACATACCGGTATCCGGTCCCTAAACATGACTTTTGATCGCCATGCATGGAGGAGCTTTATCATTGATCACAATCCCCAGTCACGAGGGAATGACGAAGAAGAAGAAATAAATATGAGCACACTTTGGATCTTTTTTACTAGGGGAGAAGGTTTAAATTTGAATGGTGTCAACATATTTACGGTAGTAGTGAGGTAGACTTATGATAATGGTACCGCCGTGTTCTTATTTTGTTTAGCGTCTGGTAACAAATCTCCCCAGTGAATATCTTACCAACTTACAAGCTTCGGATAATCCAGAAGGCAGTTAAAATAATGACATGAAAAACAAATTTACCCTTAATTCGATAGAAATAGAGGATGGTCGTGCGATGAAGCCTTCTTGACTCTCAATAGTAGTAGTAGCTTAGAATCGAAAAAAAAAAACAAAAAGTGGGTCAAAGACCATACCCCGTATTTTGGACGTTGTCAAATTAAGGGTTTAAGCCTCTTTTTAACACCAGAAAGCCTAAAAACTAAAATCTGTTCTGTTTTTTTTTCAGGATAGTTTGTTGCAATATCCAGCTACATATATAAGTCAAGTCACAGTACCGAATATTAAAGAAAATCAAACTCTAACATGCAAAGCCGGGCAGGATTCAAAAAGTGTAGAACTTTTTGTCTACAGGCCGTATGTTTTCCAAATGATCAGAATGCCTGAAGGTACGTGTTCAAGCATAATGTTTGACATAGTTAATTTTTTGATCGCCAAAGTCGCCATACAGAATACAGAATACAGAATTTATTTGGTAAAAGTAAAATTCTTACATGTCAATTTTTATATAGGTGGGTAGGTATGTAATTACAATTAATAGATGTCATTTTACAATAATAGTCGGTACTTAGGTTTAAAATGTATACAATAGGTATTAAATATTATGTTTATACAATATAAAGAAA
>JALPQI010025324.1:0-17761 GCA_025490895.1 Thaumatotibia leucotreta
TATTTTAAAGACAAACGGGTCTTAATCCCGGGTCTTAAGACCGTTTGTTTTTAAAATATGAGTGATAATCGTGAAAGTTTAAATCAATATAATATGATGATCAGTCAATGTTAGACGACCACTGCTGGGTATAGACCTTCACCGGGACCCTATTACACCACGGTGATAGGTGCGACAACTGTAAAAGATACTACCCATATTTGGCGGAATAGGCTTCAATTTAATTTACTTAATAGATAACACAATACCATCATGGGTAATTACTTTTCGGTTGATCTTACTGTCACCAGAAAAATATAATATTTTATAAATAAGTAGGACAAAGTAACCTTACTTGGGCTTTCCGGAATTAGATCACGAGATATTTGAATCACAAAAGTATTCATCATTGCCGTATTTAGGTTAGTAGGACATTTTAAATAAGAGACGGCACCTGTAACTACTTATATAGTCTGACTTTGTCTGCGAAGTTGGACGTCCTGGGTTCGAATCCCGGTCAGGGCACCTCTTTGTGTATTAACGCCTGGAACCCCGCCGTCATAAATTTGATTGTTGATTAATTACTTTAATTATTTTATATTAAAGTCCAATTGGCTTGTGACAGATCTGTCACTAGGCACTCCAGGGCAGGGGTTTATCACAAATTTCTTTGTACTATTCAGAGTCGTTTTCCATGTACCTATTTCATCAGCTATAATATCTAGCCTGCGACTATATATAACATGGGCGTCTAACGCCAGCTCAAAAATGCCCCCAAAACCAATTGTTCAATTGTGCCAAGATGGCAGGACATAGCGCTTTTCGTGACACCGCGCATATTTCGGCGCAACATCTTTGACAATTTTTATTTTTTATTGAATATCGCCAATCAAAACTTTGATGGACCCACAGATAAAATATAGGGAAGATTCCGTGTATTAAGTCTTACATGAACAAACTATTGTCATCCTTCACCCCATCTCAAGACGTATTCCATAAGGAAAAAGAGACAAATAAAGTAGCTCTACTTGGTCGTGAACTCCATCAACGACTCCATTTTCTTGAACAATGCTACCAACCTGACTAGATAAAATGTCATTACTATTAGTGATGTCCAGTCTTCAATCGTATACTTTTATCGTCAATAATAATATTTTAACCAAATTAGGTAGCGAATCAGGACCGGAAAACCCGTTCATTTGGCTTACCGGTTCAAATTAATAACCCCTTCACACGATAACCTATTCATATGGGTAACCCGCTCAATGGGTTACCCAACAATAACGATAACCCGTATTATTCGGGTTAACCTAATCGTCATAAGGGGTTACCGCTTACAACAGCTGTTTCGGTGAGGGTTTTGTATGTACTAACCGGTAACCTTTCGGTTTCGGGTAAGCCTTACCCCTCTCTCGCGCCTTTCCGCCACCGCACCGGGCCCGTCTTCGCGCCACCACACGCGATCGTGTCGTGACTGGATGAGTATTGTTTTACTTTAGGTTTACTTTAGTCAGTCAGGGTCGTTTCAAAAGGTACTTATTCAGTTTTTAAAGGGACATATTATTATTTTTTTCTTACTTAGCCGAATTATGGTAAGTACGTAGATAGATGGTGTTATTTTATGTACCCATTAGTAAATCAATTACGTAACTTTTTAAGTATTTCAATTATTTACAGTTTTTTAAATATTTGATGCTTTAATTATTGATAAAATATTATATATACCCTTTTTTAATGTTAGTCTCAAAATAACGAAAAAGTCGACAAAGGCTCCACGACCAATGTTTAATTTATATGTGCGCCGATTTAAAGTAATCGGCGGCGGCAACGTGATTTCAGCGTGAAATCGACGTGAAGGTTACGTGAATTAAAAACCAGATCAATCGGTTCATCATGTAAGGAGTCATCCTACGCTGCATCGACCAGTTAATGGTTGTTGCCATGAAATCGCTTGCCCCAACGGTAGTTTTGCGCAGAGTTGGGCATTTCGTAATCAATTCCCGATTAAAATATTACTTGATTTTACTTTGTAATGTACTTATGGGTATCATATTACTTGTAATGTAATGTCGTGAAACGGAATATTACCATGACGTATGAAAAAGTCTATAATAATCTATAGCATATTACCATTACTATAATACTTTGGAATCAACATGTCGATTCGAAATACTGGAATTGATGACCATACTTCTAGATTACTTTTAAATTAGGTAAATATAATGTTAGGACGTGCGAATGTTGAATATTATTGTAGCAAATATATAATTAAATATGGCTTCAAAGGTTTCTACTGATTGGCATACATGGAATCCGAATGTAGGGTCCATTAGATCCAAGATGGCGACACATTTTTTGCAATTTTTGTCATTATACTCGTTTTAGACTAATACACATACGTGGACCCCGAATTTAGGGTCCATTTTAAGATCCAAGATGGCGGCACAATTGTTTTCTTTTTTTGTCATTGTACTCGTTTTCGACTAATACACATACGTGGAACCCGAATTTAGGGTCCATTTTAAGATCCAAGATGGCGGCACATTTTTTTTCTTTTTTTTGTCATTTTTGTCATTGTACTCGTTTTCGACTAATATACATAAGTATTGGACGTCGGTAAACGCATTACACAACTGAAGTGGAGATGTGCGGGACACTTGGCGAGAAGAACAGATGGGAGATGGACAAGGCAGGTTACTGAAAGGACAGGTGGCTAAGGTGGGCAAAAAGGTCGGCGTGCAGGCCATCGACAAGGTGGTCTGACGATATCGGCCGCACAACAAATAAGATGTGGATGAGGCTAACCTCATCCACATCTTATTTGTGCCTGTGCTAACACAGGACCGAGAAGAGTGGCGTAATAAAGAAGAGGCCTATACTCAGCAGTGGGTGGATACGGGCTGAATAGATAGATACATACGTGGACTCCGAATTTAGGGTCCATTTTAAGATCCAAGATGGCGGCACTATATTTTTATTTTTTTGTCATTGTACTCGTTTTCGACTAATACACTTACGTGAACCCCGAATTCAGAGTCCATTTTAAAATTCAATATGGGCACAATTTTTTTTGTAATTTTTGTCATTATACCTACACGTTTTTGACTAATTTACATACGCGAGACCCGAATTTAGGGTCCATTGTAAGATCCAAGATGGCGCCGTTTTTATTTGCATGTTATTGAATTTTGTACCTTGTAATTTTAATCATTATACTCGTTTCCGACTAATACACATACGTGGAATCCGAATTTAGGGTCCATTTGAAGATCCAAGACATAATTTTTGGCAATTTTCGTCATTATACTAGTTTTTGACTAATTCACGCACGTGGAATCCGAATATTCTATTTCCACTGTCTTAGGTAGGTAAACATACGTAAAAAATCTAGGGTCTTAAATTGACCCTAAATTCGGGTATATAAATTAGTCAAAAACGACTGCAATGACAATAATTACAAAAAAATAAAAACACAGTACCGCCATCTTGGATCTTAGAATGGACCCGAAAATCGGATTCCACGTATGCGAATTAGTCAAAAACAAGTGTAATGATAAAAATTGCAATAATAAGTTGCCGCCATCTTGGATCTTAGAATGGACCCGAAAATCGGATTTCACGTATGCGAATTAGTCAAAAACGAGTATAATGATGAAAATTGGAAAAATAAGTTGCCACCATCTTGGATCTTAGAATCGACCCGAAAATCGGATTCCACGGATGTGAATTAATCAGAAATGAGTATGATGATCAAAATTAATCTTAGAATCGTCTAAGATCCAATATAGCAGCCACTCTATTTAGCAATTTTCATCATTATACTCATTTCTGACTAATTCGCATACGTGGAATCCCATCTTCGGGTCCATTCTAAGATCCAAGATAACGGCAACTTTTTTTGCAATTTTGATTATTATACTCGTTTTTGATTAATTCGCATTTGTGAAATCTGATTTTCAGGTCCATTCTAAGATCCAAGATAGCGGCAACTTTTTTAGCAACTTTGATCATTATACTCATTTCTGATTCTGACTAATTCGCATACGTGAAATCCGATTTTCGGGTCAATTCTAAGATCCAAGATGGCGGCCACTCTTTTTAGCAATTTTCTTCATTATACTCATTTCTGACTAATTCGCATACGTGAAATCCGATTTTCGGGTTGATTCTGATCTAAGATGGCGACAACTTATTATTGTAATTTTTATCATTACACTCGTTTTTGACTAATTCGCATACGTGGAATCCGATTTTCGGGTCCATTCTAAGATCCAAGATAACGGCAACTTTTTTTGCAATTTTGATTATTATACTCGTTTCTGATTAATTCGCTTCCGTAGAATCTGATTTTCAAGTCCATTCTATGATCCGAAATGGCGGTACAGTGTTTTTAATTTTTTTGTAATTATTGTCATTATAGTCGTTTTCGACTAATTTATATACCCGAATTTAGGGTCCATTTAAGATCCTAGATTTTTTACGTATGTGTACTTACCTAAGACAGTGGAAATAGAATATTCGGATTCCACATGCGTGAATTAGTCAAAAACTAGTATAATGACGAAAAATTGCAAAAAATTGTGCCGCTATCTTGGATCTATAAATGGACCCTAAATTCGGATTCCACGTATGTGTATTAGTCGGAAACGAGTATAATGATTAAACTTGCGTAGGTACAAAATTCAATAACATGCAAAAAAACGGCGCCATCTTGAATCTTAAAATGGTCCCTAAATTCGGGTCTCGCGTATGTAAATTAGTCAAAAACGTGTAGGTATTATGACAAAAATGACAAAAAAAAAGTAAAATATAGTGCCGCCATCTTCGATCTTAAAATCGACCCGAAAATCGGATTTCCACGGATGCGAATTAGTCAGAAATGAGTATAATGATGAAAATTGCTAAAGAGTGGCCGCTTTCTTGGATCTTAGAATCGACCCAAAAATCGGATTTCACGTATGCGAATTGATCAGAAATGAGTATAATGATTAAAATTGCTAAGAAAATTTGCCGCCATCTTGGATCTTAGAATGGACCCGAAAATGGGATCCCACGTATGCGAGTTAGTGGATCTTAGAATAAACCCGGAAATCGGATTTCACGTATGCGAATTAGTCAGAAATGAGTATAATGAAGAAAATTGCTAAAAAGAGTGGCCGCCATCTTGGATCTTAGAATCGATCCGAAAATCGGATTTCACGTATGCGAATTAGTCAGAAATGAGTATAATGATCAAACTTGCTAAAAAAGTTGCCGCCATCTTGGATCTTGGAATGGACCCGAAAATCGGATTTCACGTATGCGAATTAGTCAACAACGAGTATAATGATGAAAATTGCAAAAAAGAGTTGCCGCCATCTTGGATCTTAGAATGGACCCGAAAATGGGATTCCACGTATGCGAATTAGTCAGAAATGAGTATAATGATGAAAATTGCAAAAAAAGTTGCCGGCATCTTGGACCTTAGAATGGACCTGAAAATCAGATTCCACGGATGCGAATTAATTAGAAACGAGTATAGTAATCAAAATTGCAAAAAAAGTTGCCGCCATCTTGGATCTCAGAAGCGACCCGAAAATCGGATTCCACGTATGCGAATTAGTCAGTTAGAAACGATTATAAAATTATAATGATGAAAATAGCAAAAAAAAGTTGCCGCCATCTTTGATCTTAGAATGGAGTTCCAACCTTGAAACTTCTAATGCCTACTCCATGTCAGGTGGTCAGCGTAGAATGATACCACATGTACTATTTCTTACACTAGGTACACCCAATTTCGATATTATTACATTTATTACAATTCGAAGAATTATTACATGAAATATACGACATTCTTACCCAAATCGACCTAGTCCTATGGCAAGCTCAATTAGCTCTACACCGTCGGATATAATGCACACTTTTGTTTGAATTTGCGTTATTTGGTCGGCGTATTACAAAGCCTTTGACAAATGCCGCACTACCGCCCTGCAAATAGTAGGTACCGAGGCCGTGTGACTACAAACTTAAAATAAAGTTAGATCTAGAATATTGTTTTAACTTATTTTAAATAATGTTTTGCAGTTAAAAAAAACTATTCTTAAACGTCCGGTGATCTGAGAATCCGATAAATCTAATTAAGGGTGTTCTTTAAGGCTCCCTGTATACGAATTCAACTTATCCAACCAAACAGTAGAAAAAAAAAATTCAGTCGAATTGAGAACCTCCTCCTTTTTTGAAGTCGGTTAAAAAATAATATTTTAAATTGCCCGTGGTCTCAGTATGTTCGAACGAAAAGAGCGCGCGCGCATGAGGGGCCTTTATGTTTGGAGCTGGGTGCTACGATAATAGACCATATTCAGTTCGTATAAAATCTATAACAGCTTGCTGATATTTAATCAGCGCTTGAAGCGGTAACCCGTTCCTGGGTTTTTATATTGGTAAGCGCTAACCGGAATTAATTCAAATGAAGCGGTTAATATCTGTTAACCGGTAAGCGAATAATAAGGTTACCGAAATGAAGGGGTTTTTGGAACCCAGCCTTAAAATACCCTGGGGTTTTAAACGGGTTAGGGTAAGCGGGTCCGGTCCCTGTAGCGAATACAGTAGGAATAAACCTTATTTCCTACTCAAAATCACGATCTTCTTCGATCGTGATTTCAAAATCTACATTTTAGGATAAAAATAAAATCACAAAGTTAACGAAATATTTTCTTTAATTAAAATGTCATAATGAGGGTTTCCTAAAACGTATGCCACTAGTTGGCGCCACTTAGCCGTAAGGTCCCGCTAAGAAACACAATTATCTAGCCCCAAAGAAAGACTAAGTAAATGTTTTTTTTTTTTTTTTTAATAAAGTTTAAATTTTTTTATGTATTTTTTTTAACTCATACAAAATATTTAAACCAAAAACTATAAACATAGAATTTAGACAAGTTTCTGGACCTGCTCCTGCCCTGGTGATTTTAGAAAACTCTCATTATAACATGTTTTATGGACTTATCATTCCTTAAAGCATACCTAACAATTTTGGTATGATGGCTTCTTTATAATTAAATTAATCAGTCTACACAAGTATCACATGAGGGTCATTATTAAACTAAATTTAATTTACTTGCTGGTTGACATGACATTGGATGATTACCAAATATGGTGGGTAGTACGTCAGAATGTAATCACTTATTCGCGTACCCTTGCCTGAAATAACAGCTTAAAATTGTGCGGAGCATATTTTTGAATACTCTTTAGGGTACCAGTCGTCTGCCTTTTTGATATTTTTGACCCATAATAGCCTTTGTTCAGTGTCCAGTGGAAACCTGTTGGACATTAAAAACATCGATTCATTTTTGAGTTGACTATCAATACATTTATCGATATCACGATCGGTCTCTTAAGTACCACACTATGCGATACAAATGTTTGAATCCCACTATTTATAATTACATTACGAATGTAAATACAAATGGTTTAATCACAAAACTACACATATGTATCTGACAACAAATATTGAATAAGATTTTCAGTTACTTTTACCTTAATAAGGTTCGAAATCTTAAAATTCAAGTCAAAACTAAATTGCCGGTGAAACGTAATGTCTTTATTTTGTTCATTCAGGTAACCCTGGCGGTTTTTACACCCTGGAACCACACAAGTCATCACTTTTATCACATTCCGTGCACTTATCGAACAGAAATATACATGAAAAGCTTTATTTTAATCACTTTTACTATTTGCGGTTTAGGTGCACTAGTATACACAAACAAAGATCGTTGACAGGCATTGCCGGCGTCACCCACAGATAAAATAGACTCGGTCTATCAATTTTATATGTCTATGGCCGTAATGCATTGAACAGGGGGTGACACTTGTCAACTAAAATTCAGGGCCGTTTTTGAAAGGCAATTTAGTATGGCGTGCGGTTTCCATGTTTTATTTGTTCGTAGTATCTAGCTATAATTGTCTTCTAGTTATGTACCTTATTCATAAACGACTGCTAACTTAACAAGCCGCTAAGTATTGTTTGTCCCTTTTGCTCTTATGGACACATTGTTAAGACCGAAAGGGACAAACAATTATTAGCGGCTTGTTAAGTTATTACGACAGTTGGCCTAAACTTTCGTCCAGATGCCTCGGTTATTGTGAAACGGTATAATTGTTGTGTGACTTGTGTGATCGAAGGATGTTACTTTTTATTTACTGGTTATAAGGCTTTATTATAATACTAACTGATTAAATAATACTAACTAAAGACCGAAGAGCTGGCGGCTTCCTCGCACAACGCATCAGCGATGAAATGCCGCCAACATCCTCGGTACAATGCCTCAAGGGCCAATCTTAGATATAGGCTAGGTTAAGTAGATTAGTTAGATTTAATCTATGTACATAAATTGTAGCTTTGAAAATAAATATATATTAAAAAACTGATTTTACCTTCCATGTGTAGCATAATGTCCTATTTGTAATGTTTTCCAAGTGTAACTGCAGCCAAACGTTCTTGTGGATAAATAAATAATAATAATGAATAAGTGGGTTAGCTTATAATATTCTATAACACGAGCCTTAATTGGGCTTATCGTGGGACAGGGTCGATTTGTGTAAGAATGTCCCATTATTATATTGAATTACTTAACAAATTGAAAGGGGAATTTAATCAAGAAGTTCTAATAGCAATTAAGTAGGTTCCTCGGAGTTATATTGAGCTATAAATACTACTTGGTAATTGGTCAAAGCTCCTTATAATTAGAAGATACTTATTACTGTTTGACTAAAACTTTGACCGATAGAGATATAACAATTGAAATTGAAAATATACATCTAAGTACGTAATATAATGTGAGATCGTGAGGTTTGACTTAATTTATGAAAATAAAACCAGTTTCTTCATAATTAAGTGCAAAAAGCCTTTATGTTCCAGTATTAACAGTTTCTAAATCTTGAGAATGAAAAACTTTATTATAATTTTAAAATAAGTGTTGTTATTGAGGTTTTTCAAGTTTTAGCTGATAAGATACAATGTTTAGAAGATATTAATATATATCTACTGTCGTTCCCTAGAAATGGGCTAAGATAGGTTGACCAAAATGTATGGAAGCGTCGATTTTTTCTTGAGTTGTCATATTTGGTCCCACTAGGGCTTGCATTCCGGAATTCCGAAATTTCGAAATATCGGAATTTCGGACCGATTTTGCCGTTTTTACAGTTCCGGAATTGACACAGCTAATATCGGAATTTCGGAATTAAAAAAAAGTGTTTTTATTATATGGATAAACATAAAATATCAACACGATTATGATAATCAGGTACAGAATGTACAGGATACAAAGCCACCACAATATATATCGATAAGTAATTCTAACCACAAATTGTGTTATGTTTTATTTTCTGTAAAATAAACTATGTTTACTAAATTAAAGAAAAATTTAGTAGTACCTAGCTACTAAACCACGAAAACTGGCCAAGGTAAACAACGATCCTGTACCAGATTTTAATTATCAATTGGGTTGCAACTATTTACCGTTATTTTTCTTTTAGCCCTTCGATAATTATACGCATTACTATTTACATATGTCGAAGAATCTTAAACTTTGACTTAAGTCTCCACTTGGTCTAATATCAAGTAGCATTCTAAAAAAATAAAATTTTGGTATCTGCAATTAAAGTTTACAGGTACGTAACTGATTGTTACATTATGGTAGAACTTCTCGGCAAGATAGAGCGCGTTAGCCTTGAGTTCGGACTTAAGATAAACAGGAATAAAACAAAAATTATGATTGTCGACCGCATGAATAACAATTCTCCAGAAATATACTCAAATTGCTAATTGTGATTTGGTGCAGTACTACATTTCTCTGGGGGCATTAATTACGAACAACGGAGTATGTATCGATGAATTGAAGAGGCGTATGGCAATTTCTAGGTCTGCAATGGATAAGTTGAGGAAAATATGGAGGAATCGTAACATATACAGAGCCACAAAAATTCGGCTGGTTCGGGCACTTATATTCCCCATATTTTTGTACGCCGCAGAAACGTGGACCCTGCGGGAAGTAGAGAAGAAGAAGATAGACGTCCTAGAGATGTGGTGCTGGAGAAGAATGCTCGGAGTATCATGGACTGAAATCCGTACCAACGAGTCTATACTTCGAGAACTAGGCATCAAACAGCGTTTATCATCTTTAGTTCAGTCTCGTATCCTCAGTTTTTTGGTCACGTGTGCCGCCGAGGAGAGGTGGCTGCGAGGAGCGACTTGTGGTCCAGGGAAAGATTGAGGGAACCAGGCCACGAGGAAGATTGCCTATGAGGTGGACTGACCAGATAAAAGCGGCTGTAAATGGCTCGTCATCACTGTATGAATGCACCAGGAGGGCGACCGTCAGAGAGGAGTGGCGACGTGTTGTAAAGCTTGCCACCAACAGTCAGATGACCACGACCACTCTGGCAAGAGTGTTAATGACAAAGAAGAAGAACTGATTGTTGCCAAGATTGTAACATATGTAAAATGACTAATGTTTCTAATTTGAATTACCATACCTATAAGTACTTAGCATTTTGTATAAGAACTTAACCCTAATTTATTAATGGACAATACAATGTGCCCATGAGGAAAGGGAAAAAAAAACAGCGGACTTATGACTAGATTTGAAGTTTAAAATGTAGTATAAGTTTACCGGATGACGTCTATTTTAAGAGAAAATGTCTTTTATTTAAACCGTTTTAGACCGTTGCGCATTTTAGGTAACGATTTTGTCGCTGTGTTGCCTTCAACAACTCTCTTCTTCTTCTAACACTCTCGTTAGTAATTCCGTGCTTACCTCCCCTTGATGCACAATGTACAATAATTACCTAAAACTTTAAAATGCATTTTTTGCGATAGTTTCATTAATAAAATTCTTTTTTATGTAGTGCAGCATTCGAAACACTCAAAAAAACTTGCTTCTTTTAGCCTCAGGAATATGCTGTTAAATTGTTTCCCTTTCCTCATGGGTATCTTGTAAACAAATCACATAGCAATTTTACGTTTTATTTAAATATGACCTAGATTTACAAAATTTTCGTTAATTCCGGAACTAGTATCGGAATTCCGGAATTGAAGTGTAATATCGGAAATCAGTTCCGGAACTGGAAATGGTCCGATATTGCAAGCCCTAGGTCCCACAGTGATTTTGTATCACAATTTTTGTAACACGCTATAACATACGTACACTTACATACATAAATTACATAATCAACCACGAGTAAGGAACAATTATTTGTGATAAATAGATACACAAATAATTCCCTAGCTGGCCTATTCCCTTTCTAACCCGGAACCTCCATCTTCTTAGGCAGGGTGACTAAAAACTACATTTGGCTTTTGCTGATTGTAGGCGCATAATAAACATTATAAGTTATCGGTTGGTATAATTTCTTTCATATCACGGAATAAAATAGAATCGATAATAAACGGAATCGATAATTATTGTAGAATAATATTTTTGGCTGATGGTACACTACACACTAACATTTATAATGACAATTTATGTATAACTATTTTGTTGAATTTCAAAGCACATTAGCTTTAAACATCACAATATTCGTGGTTCTGTTGAATAAATGGAATGGAAACTACCCCTGTCACCCACAGAAATAGAAACAGCCAAATGCCACTAATAATTTAAACCGTTGAAAGGTCAGAGGGCCTAGACTAGACCAAAAGGCTAATAATACATATACATATAGTATCCACGACGATTTAGGTTAACTATCTGGAAGGGCGTACGTCGTACAGACAAGGAAATCGATTGAAATAAGTATCACATCACATCATCAGCTTATCCCAGTACACTGCTGGACGTAAGCCTCTCCTATTAATTGAGTTGGTTAACTTCAAACTTGGGTAAATCCATTTCTGACATATTGTAAGACTTATCTATATATAATAAAAGCTTAAGAAATTGGTTTTGTTTCTATTTCATGGGTTAAGTAGGTATAATTCCGTGTAGTTTTTGAGAAAAATAATGTTAAAATCACCATATTTTATCAAAATCAGGTAAATATGACAGTTTAGTTTATTTCAAATGAAGGCAAGTCCGTCAAAGCCAATCAGCGAAAGAAGTTTGTTCAACATGACTGTCAGTGTCGACGTCAATTTTGCGTCGTCAATTTTTTGAAATCTTGATATCCTCACTGAGTTTTTTTAAAGATAGATAAATTGCAAACGATTATTTAAAATGAAGGTAAATCCAATCAAAATTCATATTTTTTTTTAAGTTTATACTAGTTTAGATGGTTTTTAAGCTTAGTTTGTCGAATAGGATCGATTTTTTTATTGATTTAGCCATAATAACAATAATCTGCCTTTGAAATCACCGAATTATTACTTTTTTAGTGGATTTATCTGAGTTTGAAGTTAACCGACTCAATTACGCGTATCGACGCATTAAGAGGCAAATGCCGATAATCGCCGCTAGGCAAGCGGATTGGCGATCGCAGTAATGTGTCTACAATGATGACGCTGCTGCTCATCGTCAATCTTCTATCAAAGGATGATCAGTGACACTTCAATCCCTCGACGAGTCGGCTCTTACGACACCCGCGGGAAGAGTTGGGATGCTGATAAATGTATTCTTACTGTCGTCAACACACGGCAAAACGAGGGACATGGAAAACGATTTAAAAATAAGTATGTACCTACTTATAATATTTGATGGCCTTTGTATCTTAGTCGGTGGTTACATTGCCTGCGAAGGTAGAGGTCTCAGCATCCAATTCTGGGGAGGGAATAGCTATATTTATTTATCGTAATAATATTTATTCCTTAGTTACGGTTGTTAGTGTATTTAAGTAGGTATTTATTATACATCGTCGTGTAATACTCGTACCATCGCCCACACTTCTAGCTATATAATACATCGGTAGACTTAACCCATTTGTAATTTGTCCAGTTAAGTTAGTGTTAGTACCAATATAGAGCTTACCGATTGTGGAAAATAAGTAGCGCACGCAAATTGTCGAGATCGCGAAACGTCTGGTTGATGTAACTAAAGACCGAAGAGCTGGCGACTTCCTCGCACAACGCATCAGTATTGCGATACAGCGAGGAAATGCCGCCAGCATCCTCGGTACAATGCCACAAGGGCCAATCTTAGATAAAGGTTAGGTTAAGTAGAGTTAGATTTAATCTATGTACATAAATTGAAGTTTTGAAAATAAATATATTTAAAAAGGTGCATTTTGTTTTCAATTAGAAAATACTAACATAACTAATAATATTTTTGTATTTTTGAAATTCACGATAAAAATTATTTAGAGAAAAACAAACTATTTACACCATAACGTATTATATGTCTTATAGGTGTATGAAGGACCCTGGACAAACACGTATTCATGTAATATTTATTTACATTTTATATCACATATTACAAAATATTGTTTTCTTGTCAAGACCTGTCAAAAGAGTAAATTGGCGATGGCGTTCAGCTTTCATAAACAATTCGAACGCTGAATTTCCATATTCAAATTGTATAAGTCAAGCAAGAGTCAATTACTTTAAAAACCATCGTAATAACAATATATTCCTATTTATGACAGTATTTTACTTTTAACATAACCTATCTATTTTTAGAAGCTTGGATGAACGTTTGTAATTTTGACGAAATAAAAGTACATTGATAAAGTTTTATTTATACAATCGTCCATTATTTTAATGCTTCCCGTATTCTCTGTGGAACTATTTCAAAACTTATATTGACGTTATGGCCGTTATTATCCTTGGACCCGTAACAAACCCTATTTCGGTTAGATTGGGGTTTCTGTGTGTTTAGGCGTGTGAAATTTACCGTGCTCAGATTGTTTTGCGTAATTTAACATCGAGGACTTTCGTCCTTGGGTAATAAATTTGAATGTCACAAAGTGTTTCTTTCGGCTTTCATTTTATGGTTATGTTGTTTTAGGTAATGTCCGGTTGGGTAAGTGAAATGCCCGCATTCTAAGGTCCGACCGAGAACCATATTTTAGTCTCGGCCGAGACCGAGAATAAATTTGATTCTCGACCAAGACCGAGACCTAGACTTGGTAGAAAGGATAAAAAACGTATAAATTACAATAAAAAATCCCTAGCAAATATCTATAGTAACTCCAACGTCAAACTAAATACAGCAATTTTTTTGGATTGTTTCTTTTTTTGAAATTTTTTTATGTAGGTACCCCATAAACCATTTTTCAAATTTTAGGTATTTTTATCGATAGTATGATAGGGGTCGCTTACTCTAAGTTATTCCTTCCGTTCATTTCAAAATGAAATTAAAGTCAGTTCATGTCAATATGACACCAATAAAATCGCAGTAAGTTCGAGAGATGGCGTCAAGCTCGCCAATTACAGCTCATTACGAATCTCGGCCACGGCCGAGAGTCCCGGCCATTTTTGGCCGAGAGGGATATCTAGGCTCGATTTTCGGCCGAGAATGCAGAGACCGAGACCGAGACCGAGATCTCGGTCGGATCTTACCACATTCTACTGCGAAGAAGACTGGAATCTTTACTGCTGGCTCCGTTTGATGTTCATCGCTAGCGAAGTTTTCGTGTACTGTTTCTAGTTGCGAGTAACACCAGCAATGAATATTGAATACTGAGTTGAATACGTTTTCCATTCGCGAGCCACAGGCGGATGATACATAATGATGTGTTGGGCATAACAGTTGCTGGTTTTGCGAGTACTTTTACTTATGTGTTTTTATAAGGCGAACTTATCTATTCAGTCGATCTCTTCTAGTTATCCTTTGAGTAACTTAGCGTAAAAGAACTAGATAACGATGCAAGATACAGAAAAGTAGTATACTAAGAGGCGGAATCGATGGGGCGTTTCACTCAGCAAAACAAACGGAGATTTATACAATCGTTTTGTATAGGTATTACGTAAACAATGTGTTTTACAGAATCTGTAACAGTGCACAATACGGAGAATACAGGAGCCAAACAGCTTCAGCACAAACGTAACCACTGGTTAAACTAAAGAAAGTCCAGTCTCCGAGTATCTCACAAGTGAAAGTACGTCAGAGTAGTTGAAAAACCCTGAGTCCAAACCGTGTTGCCATATCGAATCTATCAACAATCAAATTTTACACTAACCCCCTTATTCATAAACGTCTGCTAACTTAACAAGCCGCTAATAATCGTTTGTTCCTTTTGCTCTATGGACACATTGTTAAGTCCGAAAGGGACAAACAATTATTAGCGGCTAGTTAAGTTAGCAGACGTTTATGACTAAGGGGGTTAGAACTTAACTATTCTATGAAAGACAAACGCTTGCGCGATCTATCTCGACGCCAGCGCCATCTAGCGAACAAGTTGCATACTAATGCTTAATACATGCCATGAAACTGTGGAGGACTAACGCTTGCGCAATCTATCTCGCCAGCGTCATCTAGCGTACAATTTGGTAAACTTCCCGTATTGAGTGTGTAGATATAGAGAATAGTATAAGAATAGAATTGAGTAATTTATGTCGAAACTCAGAAACTAATGGAAAAAAGGAGTGAACTGGTTCTACAATCTTCAGTTGATGCGACTTTATACCGGCAGCTCAACAGACAGATCTCTAAGTCCCTCAAACGCGATATGCGCCAATTCCGTACCAAGTGTATAGAAGAAGCCATCGAGCGGAACAAGGGCTCTAAAGTTTTTGCAAGGGATCTGTCTGTTGGGCAAAGCCAGCTCGCCAAATTAAAGACTGAGGATGGTAGAATCGTCACATCCAGATCTGAGCTGCTGAGTGAGATAGAGGGTTTTTATGGAAAGCTGTACACGTCAACTAGCAGACCCGAAGTTGATCTAGCGGAAGACCTCAGAGCTAGACTGACCCGACACTATACAGAAGACATCCCGGACATCAGCCTGTGCGAGATTAGAATGGCTCTTGAACCGCTCAAAAATAACAAGGCGCCTGGGGAGGACGGAACTACAGCTGAGCTTCTGAAGGCGGGTGGTAAACCGATCCTTACGGCCCTTCAGAAGTTGTTCAATTCCGTCTTACTGGAAGGGAGAACGCCAAAGGCATGGAACAGAGGTGTGGTGGTACTGTTCTTCAAAAAAGGTGACAACGCTTTATTGAAGAACTACCGACCCATCTCACTTCTGAGCCATGTCTATAAGCTGTTTTCAAGAGTAATTACGAATTGTCTTGCACGCAGGCTTGATGACTTCCAGCCTCCCGAACAAGCCGGTTTCCGAAGAGGCTTTAGTACCGTAGACCACATCCATACGCTTCGCCAGGTTATGCAGAAGACCGAAGAATATAACCTGCCCCTCCGTTTAGCGTTTGTGGACTACGAGAAAGCCTTCGATTCGATCGAAACCTGGGCAGTACTACAGTCTCTCCAACGGTGCCAAGTCGACTACCGCTATATCGAGGTGTTGAAGTGTTTATACGAGAACGCCACAATGTCAGTCCGACTCCAAGACCAGAGCTCGAAGCCTATGCTGCTGCAGCGGGGAGTTAGGCAAGGAGATGTCATCTCCCCTAAGCTGTTTAGCGCTGCACTGGAGGATATCTTTAAGACTCTGGACTGGAGAAGGCTGGGTATCAACATAAACTGCAAGTACCTCACTCACCTTCGATTCGCTGACGATATAGTAGTCTTGGCTGAGACCTTGGAGGACTTAAGTACTATGCTCGTTGACCTCAGTAAAGCCTCCGAGCGAGTTGGTCTTGGTCTTAGGATGAACATGGATAAGACGAAAATCATGTCGAATTCCCATGTAGCACCAACTCCCGTAATAATCGGAGAATTTACACTCGAAGTTGTAGACGAATATATATACCTAAGGCAAACTATTCCGTTAGGTAGGTCCAACTTCGAGAAAGAGGTCAATCGTCGAATCCGACTCGGTTGGCCAGCGTTCGGGAAGCTACGACACATATTTTCGTCCAATATTCCGCAGTGTTTGAAGACGAAAGTCTTTAATCAGTGTGTGTTGCCAGTGATGACATACGGTACTGAAACGTGGCCGCTTACAATGGACCTCATAAGAAGGCTCAAAGTCACCCAAAGGGCTATGGAGAGGGCTATGCTAGGAGTCTCTCTGCGTGATCGGATTAAAAATGAGACCATCCGCAGCAGAACTAAAGTAGCCAAAATAGCTCTCCGAATCGCTAAACTGAAGTGGCAGTGAGCGGGGCACATTGCGCGTAGAACCGATGGCCGTTGCGGCGGGAAGGTTCTTGAGTGGCGGCCACGTACCGGAAGGCGTAGCGTGGGTAGGCCCCCCACAAGGTGGACCGATGACCTGGTGAAGGTCGCAGGAGTCCGCTGGATGCGGGTGGCGCAGGACCGGTCATTGTGGCAATCTTTGGGGGAGGCCTATGTTCAGCAGTGGACGTCTTTCGGCTGATATGATGATGATGATGATGATGAATTTTTGTGAAAGATGATATTATAATAGTATTTTATGTGACTGGTTCATAATGAGAGGCATTAATACACGAGTGTTGTTCATTATTCATAATAGGATAACACGAGTGTTTTAATGCCTAATTATGAACAGTTGCATACATAACTTTATCTACATGCATATAATAAGTTTTCTACAATATGTTTATTTTTGCGGCAGCAAATTATTGGTCACGGCTGTAGCGGCGTCCCGGATTTCTGGTGGTGTTTCACACATTTCAACATCACTGTCTTCGTCGTCATAAATAATTTTTCAGTGTAAATATTTCACAACGAACTCGATAATATTTAACTTTCAAGTCAACAGTCCAAAAAGTTGGATGTTTGAAACAATTCAAACAAAACAAATGACTGAACTGACATTAGTTTTTTTATTC
>JALPQI010025325.1:0-13293 GCA_025490895.1 Thaumatotibia leucotreta
CCCCTCAGAGAATGGTCAAAGGCGCCTAGCCTTGTTTTTCTTTGGTATATGACATCTAATATTTTATAATTTTTTTTTTATTTCGTACTCTGAAAAGGTGTCGGCCATGATGTGACGTCATAGGATCTTAAACTAACTTTCGTATTGAATCTTATACGAGTGAAATTCGCCATGGACATGTAGGCATGTAGCTTTGCTGTGACATGGACATAACATAAGTGACATGTCAAATGTTTGTTTTCGGTTTGAGTGACGTCACACCACAGATAATCTAAGCATTAACATGGCTAGTATCGCTTTCGCCCGGTAACGAAAGTTTAAATTTTAAGTTATAATTTTGCGATTTTCTAGGTCGTGAAAAAATATGTTTATATTTTTTTTCCGTTAATCAGATATTGATGAATAATATAAGACAAACTTTAAATATGGGTCAAGTAGTCTATTGGACCCTAAACCACTCCAGGGGCCCGTTTCTCGAACGCTTGTAACTTGTAATACAAGTGGAAGTCTCTTTTTGACACTATTAATTAGATAAGGACTTCCGCTTGTATTACAAGTTACAAGCATTCGAGAAATGGGCCTCTAAACCATAATGGCAAGTCACTAGTGAGAGATTTCTTGCAAATTCTAGTGTTATTAATTGAATCAGGCGTTACTTTGCCGTTGGCCGTTGCCAAACCGACAACATCGTCAACTCCTGATGATGCCTCGTAAAGAGGCGAAACACGTGTCTAGTATAGTGTTATTGGTAGTGGTTTGTTATAGTTATTTGCGTATTTATTTTTGCAGCGGGAGGATGGATTAAAATAATTGCATGTAAAAAATACGCAAGTAATTATAGCGGGTTACACTAATTAACTACACGTTCTGTATCGCGGAAGAGCAAAGCAATATTGTTCATCCATTTCTAGTGTTATTTTTGTATAGTTTTTGATTGGTTCCAACCGTACTTTAGCTATGGCTCCTAAAAATCAAGCATTGAACCTAATTTACAACCACACAGGCGTACACAACGACTGCCATCATCATTAATTATCTCTGCAATAATTGCTACTCTGTAGTAAATTGCATCTAACTCATAAACCCTAATATCAGGCCATAAAACGTAATGATCTCAAATTGCCCGCCTAGGATTCCTTATTTTGTTCAGATTTTTAGATGAAGCTATTCATTTTCTTTGGTCTACCAGTTTTGTTTGAGTCCAAGCATTTATTTGCAGGAGAATTATTGCTTAGATTTTCAGACTTGTGGGATGAATTAGCAGGTTCGAACATTCAGTACAAAATATTTACAAAATGTTGGATAAAGAATTTAGACATTTCTTTATTTCTCATAAAAACAATACAGTTCACTTAAATGACCTTAAAATCCAATACAATACTATAACTCTTCATTGCACTTCGAAGACAAATACGGTACATACGGTATATACAACATGTTTAAAAGAGCTTAACCCTTAATTGGATAATGGGAATATGTTTCCCACCTGTTTTGAATCTTGTGTCTCACTGATAAGGGCAAAAACCAATGAAATTTTGGTGTGACTCGTATTTGATTAAGGGTTAACAAAAGGCAGCGTTATCGCTAAAAGTATGTGGTGCAAAAACTGAGAAAGGTATAGTGCTAACAGTGTGATTGTTTATTGATAGGATTTTCTAGGTTGTGCATACCTGCATATTTGACCTAAGGGATATTTTTCGGAATTTCGTTGTTAATTTGCATTGTTCACAATCAATAATTCCAGTAGAGTGAAATAGCAAAGCGAAAGACGTTGTTTCTTGTTAAAGTTTTGAGCTGAGACCCTGCAATCGTATAAGATAAGCTATAAGTAATAAAATGTAAAAGAATTACAGATTTGTACGAAACGTTACGTGACCATTTCCTTACATTATTATGATCACGTGACTTATCGCTTGTCGTAGTTATGCGATTGAAGATTGGTACCTTTGATTAGGCCTACTCATAATAAAATGACTACTAAGAGGTACTTTAATGGTTTGAAATCACTTTACTATGTATTTCTGACCGGAAAAATGATGCGATGTATTTATTTTATTCATGAAACCTGAAGTATGTAATTTCCAAAGATACTTCTTGATGTCAGATGTGCTTATCTTCACAATGTTCAAATTGATTGACTTGAGTTGTTATCTTGAAGATACGCTTAGCTTCGTAACGTCCAAAAAACGCAAGTTCAGCTAAACGTCCATTGTGCAATCTGTGAGACAATTTAAAACTCACTGTGTAAAGGTGCATTTAGACCAAATGAGCATTCGCTCATTCTTTCCCCTACTCTACGAAATTAACGATTTTCGACGAATCACATTGTAACGAACGAATTTCGTAGAGCGAATGCACGTTTGGTCTAAATGCACCTTAATACGTAATACTCACTCCCTTATTCATAAACGTCTCTTAAACTTAGCAAGCCGCTAAATATTGGTTGTCCCTTTTGGTCTTATAACATAAAATAAGACAGAATGGGATAAACAATACTTATCGGCTTGATAAGTTAGATTGTCTGTTTATGAATAAGGCGGCTACATAATAGTAAAAATTGCTTTGAATTAGTTTATAATTAATTTAAAAAAAAAACGTCTGCACTGCACATTACGTTTTATTCCTAAATATACTAATGCAATAGAAATACATTTTAGCTTAACTATAAATAGTTTCATTAATATTCTATAGTCAACGAATAATTTGCGTCATCAAATTCAGTTTCGATTTCCGGCTTAACATCTTCACCCATTGCTTCCCAATACGTCGGTGGATCGTCAGGTTGTTCAATGGAGAAGTCATCTTCCTCAGCATAATCTTTCATTTCGTCAGTTGAAAGCTTCTCTATAACTTGCACTGGTATTTCAATCTTCATATTAATGTGAGGCGCTGGAAGTAGGAGTATAATACCTACTGCGTAATCTCTCGCTATCATTTTTGAATGTTCAATCGACGAACAGTTATCAGGAACAGGGAGATCAGCAGCTACTGTTGTAGCTTCTCCTGCAAATATAACTCCATAGTTCACGTTTACTCCTTCGACATCTGATTTGCCTGTCACGTCATTGAAACCACCTATAGTATATGTGTCAACTTCTATTAATTTAATTTTTACTCCTTTTACTGCGACACTAGTATTATTATCTATTTCGCAATCGATTTTGATTCTTTCGCCAGGTTTCACTATTGAGCTAGCTATTATTGCTCTGACACTAATAACTCCTTTATTAGAACATAAAGAAGTAAGTTTTAGCAACTTTTTCTCATCTCCGTGTATTAGTGGTTCCATTGACAATCTTGGAGTGGCTCCAGATATGACATTGAGCTCCTTCCTGTAACGTGTACTTAGAGTCAAGAGTCCCGGCCTCTCAAATTTAATTCTCACGTAATACTTAATGAAACACCAAATTTTGTATCTTCCAGTCTGCTTATAAAATTTGACCGAGGGTGGAACTTGCTCTGGCAATTGGAAATTAAAGTCCGATTCATATTGTCCAATAGTAAGTGGTTCTTTTTTTTCATTAGTATATATCACATTATCAATATCGACGTATTCTTCTGAACTGTAAAATTTGTATCTATGATCTCTTCTTCGTCTGGATTGGTCTTCAATGCGGAGTCTTCCAAGTCCCTTCAGAGATATTGTTATTCTTTGGAATGTGTACTCTTCATCTAAATAATACCTTATTGCTCCTGATACAATGCTTCCCGGTTCATATTTGAATTTTCCATCTGCTGGTTTAGTTAAGTTTATTTCACAAAAAATACCCATGTTGATAAATATTTGAGCGTAACAACAAATGAATCGTGTTTCGATTGCAATGGATTTTAGATTACTGAAAATACGAGCAGCAGCTTTATCTATGCTACTTCAGATAATATTGCGTACAAGCTATCTAATCTAGCTTGACTCACGAATCGTGAAACTCAGCAAATTTCTAGCTTTTTATTGATTCATTGGTATATTTATATTGTTAATCTTGATAAAAACATGGTCCAATTAGCTATTTATAAAGCTTATCTTAGATCATCAAAACATTTGATTACATGTATCTATGTAACATTACAATGAGATTAAAATAAACATTGACAAAATGCCTGTCTTTATTTACCATTTTTATTGTTATTAGCATCTACTTAAAAAAGATAATGAAATTAATACACGTGTAATATAAAAAAAAAAATGTAAAACTTAGATTTGTTGAGTGTCAGATACTCTTCACTTTTGGCATGTGGGAAAACTTTTGGCATCATAGTGTATGTCCCATCGTGGTATGTTAATACCAAAACATATTTCACCGACTTTTTATTGAAATTGAGTGCTTAATTGTTGACGCTAATTGAATGTCCCTAAAAGTGAATAAAACTGGCCAAGAGCATGTCGAGCCATGCTCAGTGTAGGGTTCCGTAATTATTCTAAAACATCTGGAGCGGTTATCTACGAAAATGTTGTCCTTAGAAAAAAAATACTTGGAAACCCTTATTTGTTTTTAAAAGACGTATAATACAACGATATTCCACACTGCAGGATTGCAGTAACATAAAAATCTTCCCCACTTTACGACTAGGGCCGAACGAAATTTTTAGTACTAACGGCCACTGAGCTATGCTGCGGACAGACAGACAGACGGACACGACGAAACTATAAAGCCTAGTTGACTACGGAACCCAAAAATATATAACAACATGATTACGCAATAAAGATTTGAATTTGAAAATCACCTAATAGAATAGAATATAGTATTATTTATTTGGCAATGAAATAGGTACACTTACAAAAAAATTAATGTCATTATAAACACACTAAAAAGGGTGCACTCAGCATAATATACAGGGTGGCCCATTCAAATCGGTCAGTATGGGAAAGTCTGAAACTATAAGACATACGAAGATTTGTTCTTAGGAACCATGTCATCGATTTTGATAAAAAGAAAAACTACATTCGTACATTTGAAAAAAGCACTATACCCTGCCAGGGAATCGAACCCGGTTGTTTTGAAAAAATAAACTTACACTATTTCTATTCAGATATCGTTTGTGTAGGTCTTAAGCAGTAAATGTGTCTAAGAAACATGATTTCTAAAATGAATGGAATTCATTGTTTTCACGTATTTAAATTTATTTCACTAGGTGTTTATTGTGTACCTAAATCTTAAGAAAAAAAGATTTTTTTTTCATATTTATCAACGCAGTTTACCTTATTATTAAATTCGGTGACATGGTTCCTAAGAACAAATCTTTGTATGTCATATAGTTTCAGACTTTCCCATACTGACCGATGTGAATGGGCCACCCTGTATATCAAAGTTACCTGTCACTAAAATCTGGAACCATTTTTCTGCAGCACAACGCGCGGCATCTACCTTTTGTTTTTGTCCTTGTTCAAGCACAAAAATGAGAACATGCTCCCGAATATTGAAGTCAAAGTCAAAGTCAAGCAAATAAATCATAATCTTACACACACACGTCACTGATCGTGGATATTTGTCTAGTTATATTGACACACCGAAAATAGTGCCAATGTCAACTGACCGTGACAGAGACATGCTAAGTAAGCTTGATGACGTGATTATATGTTTCATAATTGTTGTGCTTAATATGGCTGTGCTAAACGATATTGTCTATGCAAAGTAGACGAGGATAAAAATGGACATTTATGCCCGTGTTGTACACTCTGCTTTTCACTTCGTTTGCGAGGAAAGTAACATTTTTCACTGCAATTTACACAACCAAGTTGTCGGAAAGCGAAAGAAGAAAAAATATACTCGTACAACCAATACCCGCCAACTCATTTTTTAATTATTTTTTTAATTTTCAACCTGTGATCAGTGCTTCAGATGCTCGATTTTCTGCCAAGTCAAATATTTCGGAGCATTTTTGAACGATAATCGATATCTATTTTATGTGATATACTAAATTTAATGAGAGAAAATACAGAATTCTAATATTGTAATATAATATATATGTTTAACCAATTTTGTCAGTTATACTATTTTATTACTTAATAAAATTGTGCAATTATGTTTTAACTGTTTGGCTGTTGGGACCGATTACCTTAGCCCATCTTCGCCTTAGAAAACAATTTTACTTTTATGCTCTAGAACATGAAATGCGATTTTATGTCGTCTACACACGACATAAAGGTGCACTTTTTGAGCATGATGTATATATTTATGTTGCTTTCGTATGTAATTATTGATCTGACTATGGACATATACCTACCAGCTCAAACAGTAGTCTAAACCGGAAACTCCTGCTTCGTAGGGTCCTACCTACTAACTAAGCTACGGAGGCTGACTATATTCATATTAATAAACGTAAACTCAAATGGGTAGTAAGGAATATTTTATATGAAATTCATGCTTTAGAGTCTTCCTCACAATAGCGTATAGCAATTTATGTACGAAATTCAGAAGAAGTATTATTTTGATAAAAATCAGCCGCCATTTTAATTTTCCACATTTTAAGTCCGATCGCGTTAAAAATTAATATCTAGGAACCCAAAGGGATATCCTTAATACATATTAAAGGGCATGTCCTTTCACTTGCAAATCTCAAGGCTGGATTCCGGCGAACTAGTAGTTAATATCGATAATAAACCTTATTTGGTCCCCGGTCACGTTTTATATGGCTCAAATGAGACATCGAGGCACGAATTCGAACGTGTATCAATATGATATAATATTATAATATTGGTAATCTCGTGCTGGTATGTAAATAATTAGTTTTTGACAAATACCCGTGTTTCTGAGATGAATTATTTTCGATAACATTTTGCGTATAAGTATTTTATTCAAGTAATTTGATTCATATTTTTGTGGAACAGCTCAAATTGTTTTATTAAATATTTTTGAGTTGTGTTTTTTTAAGTAGTAACGCTACGATGTACATAAATTAATAATATTAGATATACAGTTACATGGTGTCCCATGACTATGGGACATGAAGGGAAAGTACCTTAAATATTCGAGAAAGAATATTTTGCTGAAAGAAGACTTTATGTTATTTTGAAAGGAAAATAAAACTGCATTTAAGTTTTTCAAAAAATAATTGCTTCACGCGGAAATCGAACCAACTACAATTTATTTTCCGATTTCGAACCAAACATTTTCTGGTACAAATTAAGCCTTATTTCAGCGAAATATCCTATCTATGATATTTAAGGTACTTTCCCTTTATGTCCCATAATTTTAAGACACCCGGCAGGTAAATACCAAAAAAAAAAGGAACATAAAAGGAGGTTCTGAAATCATCGTTCTTTTATTTTTTGTATGTGTGTTACTCCGAGAATTGTGAATCGATTTTAATTTTTTTAACCGAATGGGTATAACCCAGACATAGTCCCGTTGGGATCAAATGAGGATCTGAAGAGAAATTGGTTTAACTTTTTTTATTTCGGTGATTATTAATAATGTATTGAGGAATCACGTAGTTGTTCAACTATAGTTACCCGAGTTTACTATACCCCTATACTCATTAGACATAGATTAACCTGAACCCGTACGTGACCCTAAAAGTGATACTTAGTTGCGCACGTGACCTGACTCCCGAGCCTTGATTGGATCAGCTCTGATTACCTAACATGTTAAATACCCTTAACTTTGCTTTCTGGCCTGGGTGCTTAGACAAGTTGCCAATCGCTAGCGCTTCATCGTCAATCGTAAGCGAAAGGCAGCTAACTGTCTTTGTCGCACTAGCAAAGTTCCCAATCGCTAACGCTTAGTAGCGTATCGTAGTTTTCCCTCTTTGTCAGTCTTACATATTAGTGCGACAAAGACAGTTAGCTGCCTTTCGTTTACAATTGACGATTAAGCGTTAGCGATTGGCAACTTGTCTAAGCACCCTGTTACCGTGAACTTTGAAATACGTAAATTTCGAGGATTTGTCTCTGTCACTTCAACGAAGGTGTCATTAGAGTGACAGAGACAAATCCTCGAAATTGGCGGTTTTCGAAGTTCGCGGTAGGGCCTCTGACAGCGAACATCGTCAATTCGAAGCAACTGGCTTTGTCGTTATTTTAGTTTTAGTTAACATCCACTAATTACGATAATGCTTGCGACAGGAGTCCTACGAGTATATTAAGATGTCTCTAAATTATCTGAATAAACAAAGGTTGCTTTTGATTTTATGAAAATAATGTATCACCTACGTTCCGTATTAAAAAAAACTATATACTCTAGTCTATAACATATAATGTCCCAACTCCAAGTAACCTGTCCAATTTAACGCAAATAAACATGAACACCCTGTATATGTATGAAATCATGTTATTGACAATTAAATATTACTTTTTTTTGTAAGTATTTATGACACAAAGCCAACAGTAAACCACGAAATTAAATTTTCATGACAGTAATTACTGGCATAGGGGCAATCCATCTAAGTCCTCAGGGTAGGCAGCGCATAGGCGATTTTTTGGTCACTATGTCTATCTATTATATATATCGTCGCCTGGTACCCACATCACAAGCCTTAATTGAGCTTACCGTGGGACTAGGTTGATTTGTGTAAGATGTACCAAGATATTTATTTATTTATATATTTTTGTCCATGGGCCTCAGTTCCTGCTTTCCATCAGGTGGGCTGAGAGCTCAGTTGTCTACCTTCGTCACAAAAAAAGTAACAAAATATGGTTGTATAATAACAATTGCTTGGTATAATTTTCCTCATACGTTTTTAGTTTTCCGTCCTGGTTACGTGTTATTCTGAGATTGTGTTCCCTTGGGTAAGTAAATAATACAGGGTGTAAACAGATTCTCACATTTGATAATAAATCCTTGTCATTCTTTTTTCCCATTAATGCGAATTTTCCTGTGTTGTTGTTTGCATTGGACCACTGAAAAGGGTGAAAAAGATTTGCGAGGTTTTGATAACTATACGTAGTTGTATAATAGAAATCTTTATAAGAGACACCTAAGAAACTTGAAGAGCAATAATTACAATATAAAGGTGGATTTAGACCTAACGAGCAAATGCTCATTCTATCCCCCACTCTATGAAATTTGTTCGTTGCACAAAACGTGATTCGCCGAAATTCGTTGATTTCGTAGAGTGGGGGATAGAATGATCATTCGCTTGTTTGGTCTATAAGTTTTACTGTAATTATGTTTTTTATAAATAAATATCTTGGGACATCTTACACAAATCAACCTAGTCCCATGGTAAGCTCAATTAAGGCTTGTGATGTGGGTACCGGCGACGATATAGATAGATACATATAGATACTTAAATACATAGACAGCCAAGGAACAAAATATTTGTGGTAAATAAATACACAAATAATGCCCTCGCCGGGATTCGAACCCAGAACCTCCTGCTTCGTGGGCAGGGTCACTACAACTAGTCTACGGAGGCTGACTCAAAAATATGCCTACAAAAACCCTATATCTGCGTAATAAAATAAAAATAATCATCATACGATTTCTACGTACCTTTCCTGGTCTTTAGACACCCATAAATAGAAATGATTGCAGTAATTTTGCAATTTTCTTTAAATTCTTTACTCTGCGCAACAATGAATCAACCAAAGACATAATACATAGTATCTTTGTAACCTTTACCTCCTATTGTTAAGTTTCTTAAGTCATTGTTAGTAAATACGTTTAGCAGACACTCTTTGTTATTATGTATTCTTTAGGTAAGGTTTAGTGACAAAGAAAAATTACTTCGAAGCTTATTTTTATCATGAACACATTAGTTTTAACAAGTGAAGTAAAAGGAGTGTAACTAGTAACTATAATCACCAAAAAAATGTAAAACAACCAACTTCAACAGATTTCTCCATAATCCTGTCATCTGTGGTTTCCATCATTGGTTTCCTCCTATCGTCAAATCCCACTTTCTGAATTCAAATTCTTGTAAATGAGTGATAATTACCAAAAGCGCTATAACACTTGAAGAGATCCCTCAATTTCTCCATGATCTGACCCCAACATGGTGCCAACGGGACCATCTCGGGGTTATACACGTTCGATTACAAGAAAAAAAATAAAATCGGTTCACGATTCTCCGAGATATCCGGTAACATACATACAACAAAAATAGTCAGTCGAATTGAGAACCTCCTTCTTTTTTTGAAGTCGGTTAACAAATGACATACACATCTACATACTACGTACATAGGTGTACGTATCCATATTGTCAAACAGATAGTGACATAGCGACACGACACGGTAATAAAAAGCGGCCAAGTGCGAGTTTCAATTCGCGCACGAAGGGTTTTGTACTATTATAACTCGTTCTTACTTGGTTAATTAAATAAACTTGATTCTAACTTTGAAACCGCATCATGATGGTTTCATTTATAGTTAATTATTTAATTTTAATACGATTCTTAAACAAAACCTTATATAATATTTTCTTCGGTTACCGCGAGGATTACTCATGAAATAAAACTATGAAAACGGATAAACTCGCGTATATTAACTAATTTTAACTTATAATAATAAATTAAAATTAATTATATAATAAATTTATTGTCTGTGGTTTAGTAATTTTTCTTTGGTGGGTAGTTTTGTACTTATCTTTCTTATTTTGATGGAGGTAGATCTATCAAATTTCCTCCATTGTCAGTCATCCGCAGACCCACGAACCCTGTAAAGTGTTCGAAACGTCGGAATGAAGTTAAAATTAGTTAATATACGCGAGTTTATCCGTTTTCATAGTTTTATTTCAAAACCTTATATGTTTATTTTTCGCCGCAAACAAAGTTTGTACGCTATATTATAAGTATTTACTTCAGATCTTTTATTAATATTCGTGCCTCGAGATTTGTTGGTTTTTGAATAATCTAGGTATGTTTATTTTCTTAATTTATAAAAAAAATAACCATAAGAACGCAAATTCAACATTTCTTACTCAGTTACATGTTGACCACGAACCAGCGTTCGAACAGTTCGAAACGTCGGGATTTAATTAATATACGCGATATAATTCGTATCCACAATAATGTACGTAACAATGAAAAAATATGGTGTACACAAATATGTCCCAGTGCTCTCTAATTCTGTGTAATAAGAACGTCATAACATATTTTTATGAGCGGATTCTTTCGATACTTACGAGTATTTCTGCACTTGAACAAATGGCAGCTGTACATACATAACTGTCACAGTTATCGAAAACAATATTATGAAATTTTATGGAATCACATCACAACACATTATAACACATTATCAGATCAGAGATCAGATTATATCAGATGATATTGACCATTAGCTTTCGGTGAAGGGAAAAGTCGTGAGGAAACCTGCCTATATCCGCGAAGAAATACAAAACCCATTTTTAACCCTCGAATCTTTCGTGCTCTCCTTCACAAAAATATCTCAGGTTAAATGGGTTCCTTTTCTCCCTTGGTTAACAATCTACGATTGTTTATTATCTAACGATACATTTTTGTTGCAGAAAGACACCGTACCAGTCGGCCCATTGTCAACGGGCTTCCTGAACCTTCAAATTGTGGGTTCATTAACGACATAAACGGTATGTATATATTTTGTATCAGTATTATTTGTGTATAATAGGTTGAGACTGAAGTGCCTTCACAGTCAAACTACATAAAATAGTTTTGTGAAGTTCACTTTGTCATTAAAACATTGTATGTTCCTCCACAACTGGCCGGAGGAAGCACAAAATTTTAAGGCCTTTGCCCAGCAGTGGGACACCAAGATAGACTAGGAAAAAAAATGTAAAAAGCAATTATTTCCGCTACCTAAAGGTTGTCTGGAAGAGATCGCTTCTTAGCGATAAGACCGCGTGTTGTCTACCTCAAGTTAAGTCGCTACTTTTTCTTTAATTGTTTTTTTTATTGAGGAGTGCAATAAAGATTATTTGTATTGTAAAACATTACGTCCTTTATCATTCAAAACTTACCACCTTATTCACAAACGACTCCTAACTTAACAAGCCGCTAAGTGTTGTTTCTCCCTTTCGGTTTTATCGATATGTCTATAAGAGCGAAAGGGACAAACTATATTTAGGGGCTTTTTAAGTTAGGAGACGATGAATAAGGGGATTTAGGGGATTACTGCCTACTTATCCCACTCGTATAGTACTCGTATGACCGAAACAGATAGACAACAATACATTTACATAAAATGAAATCGAAAAAGTTACATGAAAATATTTCTTACTTTATATTTAAAGTTAATTATTTTAATATAAAGTATCATGTGTTAAAATATCTGCAACTATTAAATTAGGACCTTATATACGCGTAAAGACTTCGCTTCAACTTTTCCTTTTAATATTTTCATATAGTCAACATAATGACAGTCTTATGAGATGTTATTACGGAAGGCCTCTTACGATGAAGGTTATCTATGACTCTTCACAAATCTTGTCTAGCAATAATAAGCTTTATTCCTTTGAAGATAAAGTTTCTCTTGTCAAAGGTTAAGGTTACAACTAATGTTAATTTTATGAACTTTGTATTCATGTTCAAGGAACAGAGTATGACGATGAATTTATTAATAATATTAATATGTTGCTTATCATATTAACGTTAGTATCAAACGTTAACATATTTAGCGAACCGGGTTATTCACATAGCTTAAGACGAGTATTGCTCGTCCTGTGTATGTTACGTACAAATCTTAATTTTAACGACATACAGGACCCCTTTTTAGGGTTCCGTAGCCAAAATGGCAAAAACGGAACCCTTATAGATTCGTCATGTCCGTCTGTCCGTCTGTCCGTCTGTCCGTCTGTCACAGCCAATTTACTCGGAAACTATAAATGCTACAGTAACGAAATTTGGTAAGGATATGTGTTGTATGAACCGCTACAGGAATGTGATACTAAATTGTAAAAAAAACTATTGGGGTGGGGGCCCTCCATACATGTAACTGAGTGATAGAATTTTTTTTTTAGTTGTACATAAGCGTGTGGGGTATTAATAGAAAGGTCTTTGAAAATGACATGAAGGTTTATACATCACATTTTTATTTAAGCAAATTGTTTTTGAGATATCAGGTCTCAAAGTCTGAAAAATGTGTCCCCCCCCTCTATTTTTTAAACTACGCGATATAAAAATATGAAAAAAATATATGTTATGCACATTAATAAACTCTATCAACGATTTTTGGTTTGATAAAATTATCTCCTATAGTTTTTGAGGTAGGCTGATTTAACTGTATTTTTTTAATAATAAATTGATAATGGTACGGAACCCTTTGCGCGCGAGTCCGACTCGCACTTGGCCGGTTTTTATAAGTTACAAGTTACAGGCTACAAGTGTACAGGTTATAGGGACCTATAATGCACTGTGAACTATTACAGGTGTTTTATAAATAC
>JALPQI010025326.1:0-16426 GCA_025490895.1 Thaumatotibia leucotreta
TATCATGTTGTGTTATACTTTCAATAACCATATACAACTTCAAAGGCTGATTTAAATTGTACGTAACTAACTACAAAAATTAAGAAAGTAACAAAGTGTAGTAATATTATGCTAATATTGTTTTCTTAAAGAAACTTGAGCGACTGATTTATTGAAATATTGTAATCACGCTAAATAAACTATATTTTGTGATCTCAAATAATAAGATGGCTTTTATTTCTAATTTTTAATTAATAAAACAACTTAGATCGCCCCATATATCACTGTCTTCGTGGATTTTAAATAAGCATCAAACTGCCCCACCCCATGTATCAAAGTACCCCTCAGAAGGGGCAGAATGATACAAAAACGATTTTTCATTTAAGTCAGTATATCTTTAAACCTAAACACTTTTAACGGCTATTTCGTAATAAAAATACAAACTGGTATATAAGCCAATGTACACGTCACAATAAATATTCAAATATGGTGCTTTTCGTCCATTAAAATAGATTTTGAATTTTTGTGCATCAATGTGCCCCACCTCCCCCTAATACAAGATTTTTTTCGGCAAACTTGTGATTTGCTCGAATTGACAGAAATTCCTCGTTTTCCCACCTGTGACGATTTATGGAAATAATCAATAAATGTAACTGACATGTGACTGTAAGTGTAATTCTCTTTCATGCAATATTAAATTGTTTATTTTAGAATGATACCCCTCTGCAAAGACGGCAAGACAAAATCTTACGATAAAAACGCTGATGGTTGCGCCAGATCGGAAGCTGTAAATGTTCTGTTTCTACAAAAAGCTAAAGATGCTTTAAGGTAAATTTAATATTATTAATTTAAGTACCTATTGAAAAAAATATTGTTTTTTAATATACTAGTGTTGATATAACATTCATTTTTAGATTATATGCTGATGTAGTATATGTGAAAAACCAATTTCTTAAAATGGTAAAAAACGGAACTGGACCTAAATATGGTTTTTATCGAGATCCCGTCAGCATGTCAGGATTCTTAAAAGAATTCTACGAAGAAGCAAAAATATCACCAACTGAGGTTGAATATGTTGAAGGTTTTGGATCAGGTAACTCATTGTATTCATATTGAATTTCCACAAGTATATTAAAAACTATAACTACTTAGGAATAACATTAAGTACAAACTAAATCTAAAAAATAAATTAGCAAAAGTAATATTAACTTAAATAACATTAAACCTAAAAAAAACTCTTAAAACCTACCCATCCAAACCGCCCCGATTGGTCCCCGACGCAAAGGTGGCCATCACGCTCGCAGCGTTTCCGCGCTGAATCGCGATGGACAGTCTTTGCTCCAGGAACGAACCGGAGCGGGGATCAAGGCCCCTTTCCTGCAGGCGTCGTCCCAATTCCCTAAGGAAGCTCTTCCTCTCTGCGCACCAGCAACCTGTGGTCTCAACAGCTAAGGGCACAAATATGTAGCCCGAGAGCGTTTTATATTTTTATATTTCCATATATAAATTACGCTTGTCATTTAATTGAGTTAAACTAATTTCAATGGATTATAAATATATTACATGTCATACCTACACCAAAGAAAAAACATCATAATAGGTAATCAACGACTCAACCCCAAATACTCAGCTTTCGCGGCTGAAGAAAATTAAATAAATACATTTGGTATATTATTACTATTTTGTATTAAACCAAGTTACTTCTCAAGCCGCCCTCGTATTTCTTTAATGCATCAATTCTAAAAAAGACGCATAAATATAAAATATAAACTTAATTATTTAGGAAGTAGGTGCCTATTCTTCTGAGAGAGTAGCGCAGTTATAAAAGAAATATGAATGTTTGCTACTGGGTCCTATGGTCCATCTCAGATCTCGGGACGTCAGATAATAAATAATTTACATCGCCATCCAACGTGATATTAACATGGCTAGTGTAATGGCCACTTTTGCGTCCGGTAGGTGGGTAAGGCCGCGGATTTTGACGAATGTGACACAGACATAACATAAAAAAAATACGTTATGTTACCATAAAACGTAACAAAAGTTACTATAAAGCTCAGCTCATACTGGTATGAACTCTGATTAAATAAAGGTCGTAAAAAAAACATATTTTTATCGCTTAATACTTGTTTTAATCAAATATAATAATTAACCCATATAATGTAATTTCTCATCCTTAGTAATTACTTAAATTAACAGTATTTACAAATGTTTTAATGCCATAATCTTTGGAACTAAATAAACGAAAATAAATCACCATAAATGCTTAAATGGAAAATGAACTGTTATTAATTAACACTAATAAACGCGTTAATAATTAAACTGTATTTTATTAGCCCTAGGGGGGTAAATTTACCCACTGGAAAAAGCTGATTACTTCTAAAAACGCAATCAAAATACCAAAATAACAAAATAATTTGATTTGTTTCGCAAACACTTGTTACAGTATGCTGTCATTCAAAATCTAATAAAACTCATTTAAATTAGTAAATTTCTGTGTCCACTTCCCTTTACCCTATATTTTCGTAACGTAACATAAAAAATACGTTACGTTTTGTAAAAATGTAACATATTCGTAACACAAGTGACCGGTGTGAAGTTAGCGGCCAAAGTTAGCAGCCGAAGATAACCCGGCCAAATTAAAGAGTCGAGAATTTTTCAGTGAGAAAATGCTCAAAAAGTCTGCCCAAATGCAACGTTTCCTTAAAATAGTGAACAAAACATGCCAAATATCAAAATTTACTAATTGAAATAAAAAATTAGACCTGGCCGCTAACTTTTCCATTTAGCAGCCGACCGTATTATCTCCTACTAAAACAGCAAGCAAGGGAATTTTACAACATGATTCGAGTAGACAGAGACAGTAGCTTCAAAATGTAGTAGAAGCGAAAGTGATACCCGATCTATAACTTAGCGAAAAGGGGTGGACCAAGGAAGGACTCTGAAAATTTTGAAGGTTCGTACGAATTTCAACCAATATTAATATGACGGACGGCAAGCAAGAGATTTTTAAGGACAGACTCGTTTAAACACATCCAAAAGCAGTCCAACGGTGCAGATTTCAAAGTGATACCCGATATTTTTGATGGAAAACTATCCAGTTGTATTTTAAGTGTTTGGTATTTTTAAGCGTCGCGCTGAAAGTTGACTTTCTCTAAATGGTACGGCAAGCAAGGAGGTTTTGGAACATGCCACGTATAGATAGAGAGAGTAGCTTAAAGGTAGGTGAGAAGTTAAAGTGATTCCCGATCGATAACTTAGTGAAAAGGGTAGACCAAGGCAAAATCTTCGCAATTTTGGAGTTACGTGCGAATTTTGCACTATTTGATTATGACGGACGGCAAGCAAGAGATTTTCAAAGGCAAATACGCTTAGACACGTTCAAAAGCATCATAAAAAGCTAAATTTCAAAGTGATACCCAATCTTTTTGATGGCAAAAAATACGAATGAATATAAAAATGCGCTGGGTTTATTCTTAAGTGTATCACTGATTGCTAATTATCTCTACATAGGACGGCAAGCAAGGAGATTTTGAAACGTGCCACATGTAGACAGATAGACTAGGTTATTGTTATTTAAGAAATGAAGTTGATACCCGAACGTTGACTTAGAGAAAACGGGCAGAGAGTAGCGAAAATCGAGGTAGGAGTGAATTTAACACAAATTAAAAGTTAGCAGCCGACCGTATTATCTCCTACTAAAACGGCAAGCAAGGAAATTTCACAACATGATTCGATTAGACAGATATAGTAGCTTCAAAATGTAGTAGAAGCGAAAGTGATACCCGATCTATAACTTAGCGAAAAGGGTAGACCAAGGAAGGACTCTGAAAATTTTGAAGGTTCGTACGAATTTCAACCAATATTAAAATGACGGACGGCAAGCAAGAGATTTTTAAGGACAGACTCGTTTAAACACATCCAAAAGCAGTCCAACGGTGCAGATTTCAAAGTGATACCCGATCTTTTTTAAGGAAAACTTTCCAGTTGTATTTTAAATGTTTGGTATTTTTAAGCGTCGCGCTGAAGGTTGACTTTCTCTAAATAGAACGGCAAGCAAGGAGGTTTTGGAACATTCCACGTATAGATAGAGACAGTAGCTTAAAGGCAGGTGAGAAGTTAAAGTGATACCCGATCGATAACTTAGTGAAAAGGGTAGACCAAGGCAAAATCTTCGCGATTTTGGAGTTACGTGCGAATTTTGCACTATTTGATTATGACGGACGGCAAGCAAGAGATTTTCAAAGGCAAATACGCTTAGACACGTTCAAAAGCATCATAAAAAGCTAAATTTCAAAGTGATACCCAATCTTTTTGATGGCAAAAAATACGAATGAATATAAAAATGCCCTATGTTTATTCTTAAGTGTATCACTGATTGCTAATTATCTCTACATAGGACGGCAAGCAAGGAGATTTTGAAACGTGCCACATGTAGACAGATAGACTAGGTTATTGTTATTTAAGACATGAAGTTGATACCCGAACGTTGACTTAGAGAAAACGGGCAGAGAGTAGCGAAAATCGAGGTAGGAGTGAATTTAACACAAATTAAAAGTTAGCAGCCGACCGTATTATCTCCTACTAAAACGGCAAGCAAGGAAATTTCACAACATGATTCGAATAGACAGATATAGTAGCTTCAAAATGTAGTAGAAGCGAAAGTGATACCCGATCTATAACTAAGCGAAAAGGGTAGACCAAGGAAGGACTCTGAAAATTTTGAAGGTTCGTACGAATTTCAACCAATATTAATATGACGGACGGCAAGCAAGAGATTTTTAAGGACAGACTCGTTTAAACACATCCAAAAGCAGTCCAACGGTGCAGATTTCAAAGTGATACCCGATCTTTTTGATGGAAAGCTATCCAGTTGTATTTTAAATGTTTAGTATTTTTAAGCGTAGCGCTGAAGGTTGACTTTCTCTAAATAGAACGGCAAGAAAGGAGGTATTGAAACATGCACCGTATACATAGAGAGAGTAGCTTAAAGGTAGATGAAAAGTTAAAGTGATACCCGATCGATAACTTAGTGAAAAGGGTAGACCAAGGCAAAATCTTCGCGATTTTGGAGTTACATGCGAATTTCGCACTATTTGATTATGACGGACGGCAAGCAAGAGATTTTCAAAGGCAAATACGCTTAGACACGTCCAAAAGCATCATAAAAAGCTAAATTATAAAGTGATACCCAATCTTTTTGATGGCAAAAAATACGAATGAATATAAAAATGCCCTTTGTTTATTCTTAAGTGTATCACTGATTGCTAATTATCTCTACATAGAACGGCAAGCAAGGAGATTTTGAAACGTGCCACATGTAGACAGATAGACTAGGTTATTGTCATTTAAGAAATGAAGTTGATACTCGACCGTTCACTTAGAGAAAACGGGCAGAGAGTAGCGAAAATCGAGGTAGGAGTGAATTTAACACAAATTAAAAGTTAGCAGCCGACCGTATTATCTCCTACTAAAACGGCAAGCAAGGGAATTGCACACAATAATTCGAGTAGACAGATATAGTAGCTTCAAAATGTAGTAGAAGCGAAAGTGATACCCGATCTATAACTTAGCGAAAAGGGTAGACCAAAGAAGGACTCTGAAAATTTTGAAGGTTCGTACGAATTTCAACCAATATTAATATGACGGACGGCAAGCAAGAGATTTTTAAGGACAGACTCGTTTAAACACATCCAAAAGCAGTCCAACGGTGCAGATTTCAAAGTGATACCCGATCTTTTTGATGGAAAACTATCCAGTTGTATTTTAAATGTTTGGTATTTTTAAGCGTCGCGCTGAAGGTTGACTTTCTCTAAATGGAACGGCAAGCAAGGAGGTTTTGGAATATGCCACGTATAGATAGAGAGAGTAGCTTAAAGGTAGGTGAGAAGTTAAAGTGATATCACTTTGAAATTTAGCTTTTTATGATGCTTTTGGACGTGTCTATGCGTATTTGCCTTTGAAAATCTGTTGCTTGCCGTCCGTCATAATCAAATTGTGCGAAATTCGCACGTAACTCTAAAATCGCGAAGATTTTGCCTTGGTCTACCCTTTTCACTAAGTTATCGATCGGGTATCACTTTAAATTCTCACCTACCTTTAAGCTACTCTCCCAATGTATACGGTGCATGTTTCAAAAGCTCCTTGCTTGCCGTTCTATTTAGAGAAAGTCAACCTTCAGCGCGACGCTTAAAAATACCAAACATTTAAAATACAACTGGATAGTTTTCCATCAAAAAGATCGGGTATCACTTTGAAATCTGCACCGTTGGACTGCTTATAAATATCTAAATAAATAAATATCTTGGGGACATCTTACACAAATCAACCTAGTCCCACGGTAAGCTCAATTAAGGCTTGTGTTATGGGTACCAGGCGACGATATATATAATAGTTAGATACGTATAGATACTTAGATACATACACAGCCATGACCAAGGAACAAATATTTGTGACAAATAAATACACAAAGAATGCCCTCGCCGGGATTCGAACCCGGAACCTCCAGCTTCGTAGGCAGGGTCACTACCAACTAGGCTACAGAGGCTGACAAACTTCAATGTGGCTTATGGATGTGTTAAAACGAGTCTGTCCTTAAAAATCTCTTGCTTGCCGTCCGTCATATTAATATTGGTTGAAATTCGTACGAACCTTCAAAATTTTCAGAGTTCTTCCTTGGTCTACCCTTTTCGCTAAGTTATAGATCGGGTATCACATTCTCTTCTACTACATTTTGAAGCTACTGTCTCTGTCTACTCGAACCATGTTGTGAAATTCCCTTGCTTGCCGTTTTAGTAGGAGATAATACGGTCGGCTGCTAACTTTTAATTTGTGTTAAATTCACTCCTACCTCGATTTTCGCTACTCTCTGCCCGTTTTCTCTAAGTCAACGTTCGGGTATCAACTTCATTTCTTAAATAACAATAACCTAGTCTATCTGTCTACATGTGGCACGTTTCAAAATCTCCTTGCTTGCCGTCCTATGTAGAGATAATTAGCAATCAGTGATACACTTAAGAATAAACATAGGGCATTTTTATATTCATTCGTATTTTTTGCCATCAAAAAGATTGGGTATCACTTTGAAATTTAGCTTTTTATGATGCTTTTGGACGTGTCTAAGCGTATTTGCCTTTGAAAATCTCTTGCTTGCCGTCCGTCATAATCAAATAGTGCAAAATTCGCACGTAACTCCAAAATCGCGAAGATTTTGCCTTGGTCTACCCTTTTCACTAAGTTATCGATCGGGTATCACTTTAACTTCTCACCTACCTTTAAGCTACTCTCCCTATGTATACGGTGCATGTTTCAAAAGCTCCTTGCTTGCCGTTCTATTTAGAGAAAGTCAACCTTCAGCGCGACGCTTAAAAATACCAAACATTTAAAATACAACTGGATAGTTTTCCATCGAAAAGATCGGGTATCACTTTGAAATCTGCACCGTTGGACTGCTTTTGGATGTGTTTAAACGAGTCTGTCCTTAAAAATCTCTTGCTTGCCGTCCGTCATATTAATATTGGTTGAAATTCGTACGAACCTTCAAAATTTTCAGAGTCCTTCCTTGGTCTACCCTTTTCGCTAAGTTATAGATCGGGTATCACTTTCGCTTCTACTACATTTTGAAGCTACTATATCTGTCTATTAGAATCATGTTGTGAAATTCCCTTGCTTGCCGTTTTAGTAGGAGATAATACGGTCGGCTGCTAACTTTTAATTTGTGTTAAATTCACTTCTACCTCGATTTTCGCTACTCTCTGCCCATTTTCTCTAAGTCAACGTTCGGGTATCAACTTCATTTCTTAACCCATTCATGGCCACGCTCTAACTCACGAACACATCCCGCCGGGCCACCATACAACGCGATTTTTGCTAAAACACACGACTCAGCGTATGGGTCACGGGCCTGGCGCGTACGCTTAATAAACTGCGGCTTTGAAACCGGCCAGCGGGACAATGCTATGCAACATTTTAAATAACCATTTTTTTAAACCACAACTTGTATCACTATCGATGTTATCAGTGTTCACCTATGTATGTAGATCTTCCGATTTTTGAAAGTAATAAATGAATAGGACGCCGTCTACAAAGTCGCCTCCATTCATTGTTTTTGACTGCGTAAACAAATTTAGTGATTTTATAAAACAGTTGACATGGCATGTTTTTGACACACAATGACATTTTTTTAGGGTTCCGTAGCCAAAATGGCAAAAACGGAACCCTTATAGATTCGTCATGTCCGTCTGTCCGTCTGTCACGCAGCCGATTTACTCGGAAACTATTATTGCTACAGTAACGAAATTTGGTAAGGGTATGTGTTGTATGAACCGCTACAGGATTATGATACTAAATTGTAAAAAAAAACCATTGGGGTGGGGGCCCTCCATACATGTAACTGAGGGATAGATTTTTTTTTGTTGTATATAAGCGTGTGTGGTATTAATAGAAAGGTCTTCGAAAATGATATGAAGGTTTATAAATCTCATTTTTATTTAAGCAAATCGTTTTCGAGATATCAGCTCTCAAAGTCTGAAAAATGTCCCCCCCTCTATTTTTTAAAATACGCGATATAAAATTAAAAAAAAAAAATATGTTATGCACATTAATAAACTCTATCAACGTTTTTTGGTTTGATTAAATTATCTCCTATAGTTTTTGAGGTTGTTGTTGATTTAACTGTATTTTTTTAATAATAAATTGATAATGGTACGGAACCCTTCGCGCGCGAGTCCGACTCGCACTTGGCCGGTTTTTCTTATCTCTGCTACTTGCACGGCCTCTATAATAATTGATTCTAAGAATTTAAATAAAGGTCGCCACAATCCTTTATATCTTTGCACATGCAGTGTTTATCGGCAAACTTTTTAACGACTAAGTAGAAGGTACTTGCTTCACTATTACTTTGTCTTAAAAGTTTTATGCCTCTTATCAGAAGTATAAATAAATCACATATTTATTGATGTATGTATATGTACTTTAGGGTGGATCGATTTTTTTATTTTCGGATAACCATTAAATAATCTTTACGAATCGATACTATGTGGCTAGAGAAACAAAAAATAGTATGACCATTTTTGGATATTTTACCATTTTGGACCCCATTGGGTCCGAGGTCCGAAGATCGGCTTTATTTTTGAGGTTTTTTTAAGAAAACTCAGATGAGCATGGATATTTTCTGTTTTAATTTTATGGATAACCAAAATAAGATTGTTTTGCATAAATTTTGGATTTGCATGGTTTAATTATATGAACATTGTTAGCAGTATCTCCAAAAAATGATTTTCAACTTCGAGGCTCTTGCGGCAGTACTTCCCGAATGATTATCGAAAAAAGATATATTGTTGAAGATGTTACTTTTTAGACAGATTATTCTTATAGGGCCGCGTTTCAGAAATTCTTGAAAAAAAATTTTGGTTCATACGATGGAGTATGAAAAAAAAAATTTTTTTTCGGATTTTTCGAATCGCAGGCCAATAACATGATGGTCTTAAAAACTAACATTCTTTAACAATATATCTTTTTCCGGTAGTCATTTGGCAAGTACTGCCGCAAGAGCCTCAAAGTTGAAAACCAGTTTTTGCCGATACTGGTTATAATTTTCATGTAATTAAATTGTGCAAATTCTAAATTTATGACAAATAATGTTATTTTGTTTCTACATAAAAGTAAAACGGAAAATATCCACGAACTACTGACTTTTCTTAAAAAAACCTTAAAAATAGAGTCGATCTTTGGGCCTATAAACGAAGTACAAAATGAAAGTAAATCCAAAAATGATCCATGAAGTATCGATCCATAAAGATTATTTTATGAATTTCCAAAAATAAAAAAATCGATCCACCCTAATGTACTTATGACCTGGTCACATCTGTTTGCCGATAAGCACTGCATGTGCAAAAATATAAAGGATTGCGGCGTTCTTTGTTTAAATTCTTAGACACAATTATTATAGAGGCCGTGCAAGTAGCAGAGTGCAATTATACCAACGTACATTTCTCGTACATATTTTCTGATTGACATGCCCATAGAAAACTCGGCCGCAACATAACAAAATAAATAGCCCCCGCCAGGAAGTATGCTTCCTAGCGGTGACGGATTAACACCGTTTTCTCGTCTCGTACGTGTAGTACATTTTTTTTAATTAGCGTACAATTTCGTACATCTCATGTACATTTTATTTATGTTCGTTTGAATACTGTACGACACCATGTAACCGCCAGGAAGTATGACACGATTTAAAATTCCGGTAATACAAAGCCAACGTCGTAAAAATTGCAATCGCTAAACACAGCACAGGAGGAGAGGTGAAGTCGCCAACGAATAAATCGATACTAAATTATATTTCCCATATTACTTCAAAATACTTTTTAATAGGTGGGATGGGTTGAACTACGTGACGTCATTGACTTCTGGGAAAACTACTGCACACAAGTATGCAAGATAACACCGCTGCTCGGTTGCATTTATTGTTTATTACCTGGGTGGGCGCTCGGACGGCAGTTACCTTTGAAGTCTTTTGTTTAAGCAAACAACATGTTTTTGTCACACTAATGTAATTATCGTTCAGATAGTAAATGTCAAAGTAGATAAAACCTCGACATAATAATAAGAAATAGCATGACACGTTTGGACGTTTCCGTGAAAATACAATGGGAAAGGATTTTGCACTACATATGTATGACATATTGTAATCTTTTCTAACAACCGCCAAGATAAACAAATTTTATGTAAATACAGTTATATTAGTATTGCTGCTTTACTTCATATAATTAAAACATAGTTTTTATTACTATGAATTAATCTTAACATCACGGTTAGTAGTTACATAAGTACCTATACACTACAATGACCACACTATTTTATTTCAAGTATATAAATTACAGCGGAGAAACCTGGTTGCCTTACCCTTAAAAGAAAATGAGACATTATAATCGTACAAAGTTTGGCCAATACAAATATTGCTTGCCACCATCCATAAGGTTATCAGTTGAAAAATGTTACAATACCAAACGACTTCAACGTGAAACAAGCTTTAAGACCGACCAATAAAGCTTATTTGAGTCTGTCACGTAAACACTCGTAGTTTTTACAGACAGCGCCGGGCCACGGTGACCCATACCCTGAGCCATACTCATAACTTTGTATAAAAATATATTTTTCATATTTTTGAAATATGAATATGTCTGTGTGCTTACAACACGTATGCATCTACAATTTTGTTATTTTGTCTTATATTATACCTACAGTAAATCCAACTTGAATATTCAAGACCCCATTTTCATAAAAAAAATCGTGCTCATCATTTTATGACTTAACGTAATTTGTGATAGTGGTTGTTAGATTCAATCACACAAACATAATTGTGTCAATATAAGTTTAGTTTTTGTTTTATTTAGAATGTACTGATGACTCGCATGCGAGTCACGGGCCATGCGGAAGCGTTGAGTCATGACCCATACGCTGAGTCCTTGGCCCTGAATGGGTTAAATAACAATAACCTAGTCTATCTGTCTACATGTGGCACGTTTCAAAATCTCCTTGCTTGCCGTCCTATGTAGAGATAATTAGCAATCAGTGATACACTTAAGAAAAACGGCCAAGTGCGAGTTGGACTCGCGCGCGAAGGGTTCCGTACCATTATCAATTTATTATTAAAAAATACAGTTAAATCACACTACCTCAAAAACTATAGGAGATAATTTAATCAAACCAAAAATCGTTGATAGAGTTTATTAATGTGCATAACATATATTTTTTTTAGAATTTTATATCGCTTAGTTTCAAAAATAGAGGGGGGGGGGGACACATTTTCAGACTTTGAGAGCTGATATCTCGAAAACGATTTGCTTAAATAAAAATAAGATTTATAAACCCTCATATCATTTTCAAAGATCTTTCTATTAATACCCCACACGCTTATATACAAGTAAAAAAAAAATTCTATCCCTCACTTACATGTATGGAGGGCCCCCCCCCAAATGCTTTTTTTTACAATTTAGTATCATAATTCTGTAGCGGTTCATACAATACATATCCTTACCAAATTTCGTTACTGTAGCATTTATAGTTTCCGAGTAAATCGGCTGTGACAGACGGACAGACGGACAGACGGACAGACGGACATGACGAATCTATAAGGGTTCCGTTTTTGCCATTTTGGCTCCGGAACCCTAATAAACATAGGGCATTTTTATATTCATTCGTATTTTTTGCCATCAAAAAGATTGGGTATCACTTTGAAATTTAGCTTTTTATGATGCTTTTGGACGTGTCTAAGCGTATTTGCCTTTGAAAATCTCTTGCTTGCCGTCCGTCATAATCAAATAGTGCAAAATTCGCACGTAACTCCAAAATCGCGAAGATTTTGCCTTGGTCTACCCTTTTCACTAAGTTATCGATCGGGTATCACTTTAACTTCTCACCTACCTTTAAGCTACTCTCCCTATGTATACGGTGCATGTTTCAAAAGCTCCTTGCTTGCCGTTCTATTTAGAGAAAGTCAACCTTCAGCGCGACGCTTAAAAATACCAAACATTTAAAATACAACTGGATAGTTTTCCATCGTAAAGATCGGGTATCACTTTGAAATCTGCACCGTTGGACTGCTTTTGGATGTGTTTAAACGAGTCTGTCCTTAAAAATCTCTTGCTTGCCGTCCGTCATATTAATATTGGTTGAAATTCGTACGAACCTTCAAAATTTTCAGAGTCCTTCCTTGGTCTACCCTTTTCGCTAAGTTATAGATCGGGTATAACTTTCGCTTCTACTACATTTTGAAGCTACTATATCTGTCTATTCGAATCATGTTGTGAAATTCCCTTGCTTGCCGTTTTAGTAGGAGATAATACGGTCGGCTGCTAACTTTTAATTTGTGTTAAATTCACTCCTACCTCGATTTTCGCTACTCTCTGCCCGTTTTCTCTAAGTCAACGTTCGGGTATCAACTTCATTTCTTAAATAACAATAACCTAGTCTATCTATCTACATGTGGCACGTTTCAAAATCTCCTTGCTTGCCGTCCTATGTAGAGATAATTAGCAATCAGTGATACACTTAAGAATAAACATAGGGCATTTTTATATTCATTCGTATTTTTTGCCATCAAAAAGATTGGGTATCACTTTGAAATTTAGCTTTTTATGATGCTTTTGGACGTGTCTAAGCGTATTTGCCTTTGAAAATCTCTTGCTTGCCGTCCGTCATAATCAAATTGTGCGAAATTCGCACGTAACTCTAAAATCGCGAAGATTTTGCCTTGGTCTACCCTTTTCACTAAGTTATCGATCGGGTATCACTTTAACTTCTCACCTACCTTTAAGCTACTATCCCAATGTATACGGTGCATGTTTCAAAAGCTCCTTGCTTGCCGTTCTATTTAGAGAAAGTCAACCTTCAGCGCGACGCTTAAAAATACCAAACATTTAAAATACAACTGGATAGTTTTCCATCAAAAAGATCGGGTATCACTTTGAAATCTGCACCGTTGGACTGCTTTTGGATGTGTTTAAACGAGTCTGTCCTTAAAAATCTCTTGCTTGCCGTCCGTCATATTAATATTGGTTGAAATTCGTACGAACCTTCAAAATTTTCAGAGTCCTTCCTTGGTCTACCCTTTTCGCTAAGTTATAGATCGGGTATCACTTTCGCTTCTAATACATTTTGAAGCTACTGTCTCTGTCTACTCGAATCATGTTGTGAAATTCCCTTGCTTGCCGTTTTAGTAGGAGATAATACGGTCGGCTGCTAACTTTTAATTTGTGTTAAATTCACTCCTACCTCGATTTTCGCTACTCTCTGCCCGTTTTCTCTAAGTCAACGTTCGGGTATCAACTTCATTTCTTAAATAACAATAACCTAGTCTATCTATCTACATGTGGCACGTTTCAAAATCTCCTTGCTTGCCGTCCTATGTAGAGATAATTAGCAATCAGTGATACACTTAAGAATAAACATAGGGCATTTTTATATTCATTCGTATTTTTTGCCATCAAAAAGATTGGGTATCACTTTGAAATTTAGCTTTTTATGATGCTTTTGGACGTGTCTAAGCGTATTTGCCTTTGAAAATCTCTTGCTTGCCGTCCGTCATAATCAAATAGTGCAAAATTCGCACGTAACTCCAAAATTGCGAAGATTTTGCCTTGGTCTACCCTTTTCACTAAGTTATCGATCGGGTATCACTTTAACTTCTCACCTACCTTTAAGCTACTCTCTCTATCTATACGTGGCATGTTCCAAAACCTCCTTGCTTGCCGTTCCATTTAGAGAAAGTCAACCTTCAGCGCGACGCTTAAAAATACCAAACATTTAAAATACAACTGGATAGTTTTCCATCAAAAATATCGGGTATCACTTTGAAATCTGCACCGTTGGACTGCTTTTGGATGTGTTTAAACGAGTCTGTCCTTAAAAATCTCTTGCTTGCCGTCCGTCATATTAATATTGGTTGAAATTCGTACAAACCTTCAAAATTTTCAGAGTCCTTCCTTGGTCTACCCTTTTCGCTAAGTTATAGATCGGGTATCACTTTCGCTTCTACTACATTTTGAAGCTACTGTCTCTGTCTACTCGAATCATGTTGTAAAATTCCCTTGCTTGCCGTTTTAGTAGGAGATAATACGGTCGGCTGCTAAATGGAAAAGTTAGCGGCCAGGTCTAATTTTTTATTTCAATTAGTAAATTTTGATATTTGGCATGTTTTGTTCACTATTTTAAGGAAACGTTGCATTTGGGCAGACTTTTTGAGCATTTTCTCACTGAAAAATTCTCGACTCCTTAATTTGGCCGGGTTATCTTCGGCTGCTAACTTTGGCCGCTAACTTCACACCGGTACACAAGTGTAACGTATATTTGAAAAAAGGTTGATTATCTTGGTAAACAATTGCAATCTGAACATAATAGTACATGCTACTGACGTTCAAAACTAAACCCTTTCGTATGAAAAAACAGCCGTTTAATAATAATCACTACTTACCGTGAAAATCACACTACCACTTAAGACGTTTTTTGCTAAAACTTTCGCCGCATGCACTGTGACAACCATTTGTTAACGAATTAATAGGAGTGAGTGTGCTTATGAGTGTCGCCCTACTAGAATAAGAGTTGCTAGTGTCGATAAACAAATTTCTACCAACATTGGCTTAAATATGACCTTAAAAAAGCGTTACGAAAGTATCGTAACGTAAGTTTGGAATTGGCGACCCAAAAAGTAAAGGGAAAGAAAACAGTAAAATTGTTCACATATCATAAGTCCTTAATGAACGAAGCAATCGTTTATCATTATAATTTGGTTTGAAAACAAACATTTAATGCTGACAAGTCTAATAATATAAAAAAAAGGTTTTAAGTACTCGTAGTCGAAAAAATTACTCGACTTTCGTTACGTTTTTGGCAGAAATATTTATTTATAAATTTTAAATAAAGAGCTAAATTAGCTATTTCATTTGAATACATGTAACTGAGCATAGGGAAATATTTCAAAAATGATCAGAGTTCTCTAGATGTTATCAGTTTTTTTTTTATGAGCATGACAAATTTTAAGCTCCGAATTCGTCAAAATCCGCGGCCTTACCCAGGTACGGACCCGTGGGAGTTTTTTTAATAGGTTTATTAATATTTTGGTTTTATTTTTGGGGGTTTTGTACAATTTGCTCCTTTCAATAATTCATTTAATCATTAAATAAAATAACTCCATTCATTACTTGCAGGTGACACAGGCGCTGATAAGGTGGAATTGGAGGCTTTTGATATAGCTTTTTGTAAGAATAGAACTGAACCACTTCTGGTTGGTAGCGTTATGTCCAACTTAGGTTACTGTGAAGCAGCTTCTGGGATAACTGCAATAACTAAGGTAAATAATCAACATCAATAGTACTTCACAAACGAGAATTGAATTCCATTAGATTTTTATTTCTACTTAAAACTTCTTCATTCTTACTTGTCTTGTCTTAGATAGATAGAATACTCTTTATTGCACACCTTAACAAAAAAGAAAAACATGGTTAAAACCACAGAGCACGGACCTCTTTAGTGTGTAACCTTAGAGATAGAGGCGGCCTTGGCTGTCATTTTCATAGAAGTCGACCGTGTCAGGTAATTTTGACATGTTAATGTAAATAGTGTTGTGGTATGGCTCGATATTTTTATCGATAGATTAAAACCAACAGTTATTTGACTAAAAATGTTACTTCAAAAAAGCTATTCAAACATTCTCATTTTTAAAATCTCACTAAAATGATGTCGTTATGAATGATATAAAAACAGTAAAATTTATACATTTATTTGAATTTATATTTACAATAAGTACCTACTTACATTAAGTTGTTAGCTTTAAGGTTAAAGTTAAACAACAAGTGTTAAGGGTAAGGCTAGACAGAGGTTAAACAACAATTGTGTCGTGTTTTTGCGGAAACCAGTTCAACTTTCCAGTCGCCGTTATCCATCGTTCTCT
>JALPQI010025327.1:0-16388 GCA_025490895.1 Thaumatotibia leucotreta
CCGAAATCGTTGAACTTTAAATTTGGGGCTCCATCCAGTTTCTATCTAGATAAATAAAAGTAAAATAAAAATGCAAAATTAACTTTATTTGAATACACTAAGGCTGAAATCGTGATAAAATCGCGTTTGATAAACCTAGCAGCTAGGCGATTACCCCACTGACGTAAACGCCGTCCTTGAATCGAATCTACAAACACAATTGTACAAATAAAATCTACCTCTGAATAGGTCAGTCACCTTTCCAGGCGGATTTCAATAGGTAGGTATGGGTAGGTAGGCGATTACCTATGGACGCTCCACGTCGCCAACGCGATAAAACAATAAAATCTAGATTATTATTACATTGTTTTCCTCGGTTTAGCTCTTGGTATTTAAATTGAAGTTGTTCAAGAGCATTCTGTATTTTTACATATTAAGTTTTATTTTATTATCCTATCCTGTCGTGTAAAATTGTAAAAAAATGCCGCCTTGTCGAGCCATATCAAACCCCTATCGCATTTGTACTTAGTTTGTATTAGATTTAGACTTAGAAATGTCCTGCTGGAGAACACATAATAAAAACATCACAGTCATTTGTATTTAATTAAAAATAAAGTTTTGTGGAATACCTATTCAAAAATAAATAAATTTCATGATTGACTAATAAAATCTCATTTTAATGCTTAAATTTTATAAACGGTTCACGATATGTTTTTTTCAGTCTGATTTAAGTTACAGGTTGGTTTTATACAAACATAAAGAGCAATATCAGTGACATACATAGCTCGCGATATCAGGGCCCGCGATAAGCCGAACAAAACATCGCGGTACATTGACCCAGAATTATATAAAAATGTCCTCGATTGTGATAATGTGACAGTGACATTACGTGACGTGACCACGCTGTAACAATAATAATCCACGTGTAATATGCTCTAACTATCGCCACGTTAAATAACAGCTGTTAATCACATTTATTACGCGTGTGACGCCATATTTGTTTACATGTTTACGTGCTTACAATATCCCACCGCTTGTGCTAATCGGTTTTCAGAACGCTCATTAGGTATAGTACGGTGCTAATTGACGTATCGGAGATCGTTGACTCGAGAATTCAGTTCCAAGTTCGTCACTTAGTAAACTGTCGTGTTAAAGAATCGGCCACACTGGAAAAACATGTTAACGAACGTATACGCAGTTGACGCAGTCTGCGCTATGCTACGCCATACTGTAGCATGACCATTCTGTGACACGGCGTACACGCTGCGTGAAGTGTTGGTATGGCCGGTGTCGCTGATAATCGTGTCGATGAAAGAGGTAACGTTCTCGCACTCGGTCGGTATCGGAGCTGGAAATGCAGTTGGACGTTGGCGGATGTCAACTTTCTCGCGGTTACGTAACTTGCAGAGAGATGTACTAGAACGTTCGAAGTCATCGACCACGGCTTACGAAACGCACTCGCTGGGCCACTCCAAGTGTGCGAGATAAAAATGCTTGGCGGATGTTAATTTTTGTATTTTCCGCTTGAACATATACTTTTTAACCTGGATAGGAAATATTTTAAAGATTTTTCAATTGGTGGTTACTCGCAATGTATTTAGGTACTTGTTGGATCGTTTGATTTTGAATGTGGCGTTTATTTGTTCCAGGCTACAGGTTCCAATGAGTGGTAGATGTTGTTTAGTGTTTATGTTCCTGATTGTACTGCCGTTATGTCTGTCCCTAGTCAATACCGTCGGATTCATTCACTATCACAAGCGCTTTGTTTGAAATCAGTCAATAGAAGCAACCTTCCCTCGAATACAAATTATAATGTGACGCATTTAAGAGGAAATTTAGTATCTAAAGATATTAGAAATGTAATATCTATTATTTAATATTCAATTTTATTAAGAATTGTTTTAGATTTTTTAATTAGGTAACAAGGTACTCTAACTATAGCGACATCGCAGTTTATTATTTATTTTGTCTTGTCTTACCTATTCTGGTTTGTATTTATCCTAATAATATTATTTATATACAATTCTCTATTTTCTTCATATTCTCTGACCGTCTACAGTCTTACACATTATCGAACTTTATTCTTATGGTTCTGTATACGATGTGGCATAAATGGAACTATATTACAATACTCCCCGTGACTTTGTCATTGGAGTAAAAATATAATCTATCCAGAACTGACGAAAACAGCGATTTCATTTTAGTATTCTGAAATATGGTTTCTAATTCAGACACAAAAAATATATAAACATAAAAAAACATAGTTTTTAATGTACTCTAAATTAGCTATAATTATAATGGTTTATTGATTTCTGAATCTGCGTTAGATGTTAACAAGAAGTGTATCGGGCAGGGTCGTCGCTCGCGCAGAGGTCAACGCCGCGGCTTTCACGACACTGTGTAACGTCTAACGCGGCTAATTCATCGACACATGCTCTTAATTAGTATTATGTGCTCTTACAATTTGGATATCGCGTTCAAATTAAATATTGATCCTTTAATGTAGGTGTACAATGTTTACGTTACTTTTATTGTAGGGAAACACATTTTTGAGTAAATAAAGTAATAACTTAATGAGTTTTAAATATAGAACTGCTTTAAAAATCAGCTGAATTACAAAATATTCGATATTCTAGTAGCTATTTATGGGTATTACCGATATTATAATATTGTTGATACCATACCTACGTAAATTCGGTATTTTTTTCTAGTAGATACATATTCAATACAACGCATAGCATTCGGTTTCGAGCGATATTAGAATGTGAGCTTTTGGTGTTTGACATTAGTTAGTTTTTCTACTATTAAATAAAACTTTCTAGTGTCTTGAGTATTTTAGGACCTTCGGCGTCTGAACCAAACCCATTTATATGTTATAATTATGAATTTATACAAAGAAAGTAGGTATTTTGTTACTTATCTTTATACATGTATTTGCTACTTTAATTTAGTTACCTATACAAGTAGTTACTACACATTCTACTGTCATTGGCATAATAGAAAAAAGTCAGTTAAACCAAATCGTCAACTATTTTAAATATATTATTATTTATAGATTTCATTCCTGTGACTATTTATTTTATATCACGACCTCAACTTTATAGAGTAATTTAGTCACTGATATAAATAAGGTACCATTTACATGTTAAATTTACTCGTGTTCTCGTTATGCCAACCCTCTATCAAGATACCACACCAGAGGTCAATACTAGAACAATTAATTGATTATATTTACTTTCTACTTATCTATTTTGTAGGTCAGTAGACAAGTCAATATTAGATTGCCTGGTCGCCCTTTCTTAACGAATACTTCATTATCTAGCAGTAGGATCGAATGTTCTTGTTAATGGGTCCGCTTGATAACACTTGTCAACAGACAATACAGCGTTGCTCGTAATCGTGTCCTGTTTAGGAAAATGTGTTCAATATTAATAAACCTTCATAGGAAAGTTTTAAGCAATAGGTACAAATACAAAAGATAACTGAATTGCTTGAAACTTGTAGAGCTTACATTTGGAAAGATGGAACTTGTTTCGCAAATAAAACAACGGATCTACATAATTAATAGGTAAATATTTTAGCCATGAATATTGCGATTTTATTTTAAAAAAGCGTATTATGTAATCGTAAGAGTATCTAAAGACATCATGTAGTGGCTTATGGTCGAGTAAATAAGTGATCGAAAGGTCAGTGTATCATGTTTACGGGTACACTCGGTTAGAGAAGTGAAGGGGTCGGCGCCGCCACGCCGACAATTATGCCGGCGCGTTGAACCCGCGTTATTGCGAAACAACGGAAACCCGTCCACCGCCCCTCCCTACACCTGCTGCGAATTTTTAAATCCTAGATTATAGTTGACATGCGTTGAGCGACGGCGTCGCGTGAGGCGCATATCTAGACTGGTTACATCACTAGTGTGCATGACACTTGCAGTTCACTTCAGGGTTCCGTTGCGATAAGCACAATTGCACATGCATAAATGCAACTGCTTAAATGTGTTGTATTTAAGTTTGTACTGTTACAGTTTAAAATACATATGAACATACCTAGTTACGCACCTAATTGGTGTTATTAGCATATTAGGAAGAGATTACATTCTTCATCTTAATGCATGTCATGCTTGAATATGCATTTGTTTAATACGATTTATAGTCGTTAAGATATTTATAAATGTAGTCTCGTATGTAATACAGCATTAGGCAAGCATACTTTATCACTATAATAAACAATGTACGTATAATTTTACTAAACAAGCTCAAGTAAATACCTTTATGAAAGTTGATATTCTTGATCCAGTTTTGCTCTTATGCTGACACTACTTGTTTAGAAGTGTCGAATTTCGCCTAGTATTCTTTTCTTTCATGGCAATTAATTTCATTAATAACAGCTCTCACCAGTCATGACTGGCGATTATACAAGTCACGTATACAAAATTGTAATTGTAACTGCGCTTTCATCAAATTAAATTCGGCTTTTCTACAATTTAAACGTTGCAATGTTGAGTCATAGCTTCGTAATGCGCCTAGCAGCGACCTATAAAGATGAGTGCGTGGTGATAGTAAGGCTAGGCTCAACGGCCTCAGTGCCTCATTCGCAGGTAGGCTAAGGGGTGAAAGAACTCCCGTGCACTATATAAAATACCATTGAACTCGCGCCGTCCCGCTCGCACGCTGCACCCTGCACCGTGCGAATCCTGCCCGCACCGTCATTACGCGTTACGCATGCGAATTACGTTATCCGCTGCACATGACAACTAACTATAGCTTCGATCAGTAACCAAGCTAAAGATTCAATTCAACGAGGAAAACTGATCAGGCTTGCTTTTTCTGACGATATTCATTTGTTGTGTTTACACAACTGGCACTAAGAATTTAGGTGTTCATTTTACTGACCGTAGAGTGATCCAAGTTTTCACGCCGTTCCTAAAACGTAAAAAAATATAAACACACAAGCTAAGTTTACACTGTAGTAATAGTAAGTCACAGCTTCCCGGTTTAAACAAACATTTCAAACCTGCATAGCGCCAGAGAAATTTAACTGGATTCCGGAGAGAAATGTTTAGAAATTCAATCCGGCGTTACGTAACGCCGGTGAGCCAGCACCCGCCATGTGTCAATAATCAAGTTTAACGAGTGGAAAGTTCAAAGAGGGCATCGACATCGCGGCGGCACTTCAGCGGTGCACGCGGCGGAAAATCGCGCACCTACTCGCGGAAACCCGAGCCTTGAGCTTAACCCTTATATAACCTGAACCCTAGATCAATAACTACAGCTTCATATTATGGCATACCTACACTGGTTTATTTGAGGTGAAATGGTTTTTATGCATAGTGAATATGCGCTATAGACGCACTGGTTTGATCAGGAAATCGGCTCAGGTTTCAAAGTAGCGCCGCTGGGTTAAATCGGCTGTCACCAATGTTCAAGTAAAGAGAATAGTTACTTGATAGTGTGAACGGGGCTTCAAACCACTCATGGGGAAATCTTGGCAGAACTAACACAACAACGTCAGAATATACCTAACAAAGCTAAACTTGGTATTCGCTTATCAGTCATACCGAGAAATTCGTCAATTGAGACAAAGGCAATAGATAACTTCAAGGAGAAATGATAAAGTGTCATTGAACTTGATAAAGAGAAATTTAATTAGGTGATTACGTGCACCCGAATGTTTGCTTTGTTTCAAAAACTTTCCACTGTTTTGATACGAATTCAGCCTAATTTGAATTCAGGTCAACAAATACCCACGGGTTGTATTAATTCACTCTACATAATATTGTCGGTAAGTCCAGTCACGTGGCAAGTTTATCTGAATACTCACATCATCCTTTGTTTCTCGTTGAATAAAGATTGTTTATCGTTTTCGGGTAGGATACTATCGTCAGCCAAAAATGTTGTACACTTTTCGACTGTGTTCCGTGCTAATAAAGTCGAATAGCAGTGTATATTTTAGGCTGGTACAGTGGCCCGGTTGGTGGAGCGTGTAGCCCCGTGACCGCGGACCACTTCCCCAAATGGCTCGCCCACAGACCTCGAGAGCGGCCTGCTCCAGTGGCTCACAGATCACCGTAGCTCGTAGCGCGTAGCCTCGTAGCACGCTCTACCCACCTACATACTACCGTCTTATGTTCAGACTACACAGTTTTTTTCTATGTAATCATGGTATACGTGATCGCTAAATCGTAGGAATACTTATGACTCAATTTGAAGTTATTATGGTTTTATTATGCGCCTCATTCAATTTGTTCATGTAGGTAACCTTTTAATATGTCCTCGATGACTATATAAAACTTGATACTATTGTTCGAGCCATATTTTACATATACATACACATTTACATATGGTATCGAACTTTTGATAGCCTAAACTTGTTTTTTGGGATTGAATTTGTCACGTCGGCGACAGCGTCTTAAAAAACCTAATTTGAAATCAAAATCATTGTTTGAAATATTGTAATACTCCTCGTGTTTTTTTACGTATCAAGTTCTCGTACTTTTTGACTTCAAATAACACAACAATAGGTATAAAATCGCAATATATAGATACCTACATACATATTGCGTACTAACATGAAAACTATGATTAGTTAATATTGTTGTCAGTGTTGCCAATACTCGCAAGTCACAGTAGCTACAATGTTATGTTATGTATCTATTATATGATACATAATAGGTTTATCCCACTCGTCTGGCTAAGTACCTAGAGTAAAAATTCATACAGTATAACAGTAATTTAAATTGTTAATGTTAACTAGAACGTTACTATGGTCATATCATAAAGATACAATATGTAGTCACTGATTGATAAAGCAAAGCTATAAAAAGCTTAATCTTTGTAGGTGTTGCGTTGAACCCGGCTAATGGCTGAGGTCAGACAGGCCAGGGTCAGGCTATGCGAGCGCGATGATATGTAGAATTACCAGGAACAAATCTCGAAAATCAACAATAATCATATATGCCGAACATTTGATAATATGAATTAAATTAATTGATCTAATTGGGCGATGTGTTGAAGTTCTAATAAATGCTCGTAACAGCCCATGAGCGATAGATAAGTGATAAGTTGCAAATTTCTCAATAATATTTCTCTACCCCAAAGCATTCACTATCTTATAATCATTGTATCATGTCCCAGTCAAAATCAAGAGAAATGCTGCCTCTATCCAGAAATGCGTAATCACAATTCGTAAGGTGTCAGGAAACGTTCTGGCATCTGGTAACCCCCGAGTTATATAGATCGGCACGTAGGCCAGCACCTAGCTATCTGCGCACTTGTTTACCGCGTTGTGCGCAGACCTTGAAATTCGGCGACGGTCAGTGCCCGCGCGCACACTCGCGCATCGCCTATGTGAAACAAATTTTATTATTACCGAACTCGGCCCGCCAAGAGTTTCGCGAATTGACTAATTTTCATCCGGATATTACTCATCGGGCACAGAAATATTTTGTTTTGGCTTTTGTTGGAAGCTAACTACGTGGGGTTTGATTGATTGACTTTCGTCGAAGGACGATTCATTTTACGATTATTTAATAAATAATTACAAGAGTAAACTTACTTCAGTCTGATATTACTCGTAGTCCTGATATATGGAACGTTAGATATATTTACTTTACCATAAAATAAAATATAATACTTATCTACAAAAAATATTAAATTATTTCCTTCGGTCTATGTCTAAGTAAGGTAGGTTATATTTACTTAACGATCATGATGTGATCAGCTTTACAGAAGACTTTAATCTTTCAAAACAAGTCCTGAAACTTGTGATACCAGGAAATGACAATCAAATATAGCTAACTTTGCATAAACCATCAACACAGGCTATCTGACTTCCTTAAAAATGTGTTACCAATGTTATCGTCATAGGGAATCAAATTACTAATAATAATAACGTCATTAAACGGTATGACAATTGCACATAAATATAAAAAAATAAACAACTTACAGTTCAAAAAACGAATTACCCATATTTTAATTTGATGCCACGGTTCAGTTTGGAAGGCGATCATTGACTCCTTTTTACTTGTGCTGGTGTGGTGGCATGAGACCTTCCTTCAGCCGAAGTGCGCTGTAACGTGTTGTGAGCATGTGTGGGTTGGGTTAACTTTGAGTTTTATTAACGTGTCTTTTTCAACGTTTAGGCTGTGGCTACACAAGTACGCATACACGTTATATTTCAGCTGCATACATGAAATAAAAAAGACTTTTTGATTTCGTCAGCAAATTGCAGTGTTAAATAACTATGCGTCCGTAATGGACTAAGTATATATATACATGAGTGATAGCTTGTTTTCCTAATAACCACCATCGCAAGTAAATTTTATGCGTGGGATAGGTACCTATAGTTATTGAAAACTATGGACCTAACAGTAGACTTATGAATTGAGTTATTCGCATCACATGTCCGGAAATATGTGTTCAACTGATCTGGTTTTTGATAGCAGATATATGTGTTAGTTTTTAGTAAAACGTCTCACTTTGTCGCTTACCATAAATACGAGATTTCCTTGTATCTTCATATGACTAAACTGACAAAGCGGCTTTATGTCAAACGACAAAGTGGGACGTTTTACTAAACTCACTCACATATATTAAAAGAAATAGTTGTTTTATATTTTCACATTTCGATTAAGGAAATCTTAAAGGTTTTAAACGTTGTTGGATGATTGAATCAACAAACTTTTGACATCAAAACGACAGTTCAATACATTTTAGGTGTATTTTAAAATGAGAAGGCACTGCTGGGGCACTGGCGGGCGGTCGCGCGGTGTGCCCCAGGCCTGCGAGCGTGATTTCGTGAGACAGTCTTTCATACGCCTGTGTTGGTGATTGGCAATTTCGGTGGTTTCAAGGACGACCGCTAGAGTTCAGTAGCCACCTTCGACTGTGAACGACACCATTTCGAGCGTTGACCTCCACTTCCTGCGCCAACCGAACAAAATATATCATACAACTAAATTTCCATTTAACGTATGCCTGTTAATCGACTTTGACTTAGAAACAATGCTATATTAGCATATAAAGCGATTATGTTGAGTGTGAACGGCCTCCTTAATTAGGTACCTTTTTGACTGCAAGCACCGGTTTACTTTGCGAAGTAGGCAAAGAATGAGTGTAAAGTATTTACTTATAAATAGCAAAACCAGGCGATAACCATGAGCTCATATCAAACATAACCACTATATCATACAATTCGACCACCAAACATCAAAAACGATTTTGCGTCTATCCGATCGTCGTAGCCGTACCATGAGTTGGCAAGTATCGGTTATGTAGGTTTTACTCGATACGTAAGCAGTCCATCGCGCTCACTCACTCCAATAAATCAGTGGGAGCGATAGAATGCTTTAAATATCGAGTAAAACTTAACGTCAGTTGCAAAGTCATAGTACCTACGACTAAATACAGCATTGTTTGATAGTTCGCCGACAGCATTTTCTGTTTTACGATTGCAATACCCGACCTTATTGTTATTTTTTTTACTTGTCAATGACAAAAAAAATATTGCCCAATTAATAACTTCGATTACTAATTGAACCTTCTTTTGTTTCAGGTGAGTGACAGTTTTGCGAAGTAATCGAGGCTGACGACGCATAGGTCGTGTCGGTAAGGTACCTAGGCATAGCTCGGTTTTTACTATTGCACGTAGTGTGGTGTTCTCATTGGAGCACAATGCACCAGGCTGCAGCGGAGTCAGTCACCCCGTCCTAACGGGCCTCGCCCTATGCCCGCTCGCTGCCGTCATCGCGCCACCGACGGTTGTCGTGCAATCGCGATTACTAATGCAACACCAAGTCAACCGCGTGCGCATACAAAATGCATTCACTCCGCCGCCACGCCCCTGGCGATTTGAGGAAACTGTGAGAAATCGGTATTCAAGTCTTTACAAATCGTACGGTCATTGTACAATTAACAGCGTTAATGATGTCCGTGCGCCATGCTGGGCTTTTGGTCTAAAAGGGACCACAGAAAGTCATCACAAATAATTGTTACAGCAATAAACGCCATCGCTAAACAACTCAGGCTACCTTTTGTTTGTGCACTCCACTATGCTGTGCTAACTGCGAAATTTGAACCGATTGACATTCTTGAAGAAAGTTGCAAAAAAATATCAGTTTGTAGTATCCTTACATTTTGCGTTTTATGGGATTTATCATTTTACTGTCCGGATAATAGAAGTAATCATACGATTTATTAGAAACTATTCATCATTCGTGTAAATTTGAAATGTTGATCATGTAACTATATAATGATAATACAATATTGTGAAAATATTGCGCGACATCCCGCTGATATTTTGTCATTAGCAGGCAGGTTTGAATGCGCGTCCCTCGATCGTGATCGTTTAGCGACGGGACAATGCGTCCGACTATCTGGGAATGTCGGTTACGAACCCATCCAACAAAAGGAATGCTAAAAAATCACTCTTTGTAAAATTTCAATCCGAACGTTTTTTGTCGTCAAAAATGGGATTCGATTAAACAATAATTTTAAGCTTTTTTCGCATCCTCACTGAAGAGTTGGATATCGCGAAACTTGCACAAAGATACACACCCAACAAAAAAAGTTGAGACTTACCTGTTCGTGAAACCCGAGATCTAAAGAAAGGGTAGGTCGAATCGCATGGTTTTTTATGATTGACCTTCGCGTTACCTGTATTTTTTGTGGATTTTAGGTAAAAACTAAATATTGGAATCCTCAATAGAATAAATCCTTGCAATGAAAGGAAGTTGCATAAGGGTTAGAAGAGTTGTATTGAGTCTTTGTTGCGAAGCAGATGGTTTTAAATTCGCTAGTTGCTCCCTGATCCCAATATAATGTGGGTCACGACCGACCGGGCACAATAACTCAGCCAGAAGTAATGTGCCATAACCCGCGTCATAACTTAGAACATCAGCATAAATGTATCAGTTGCGTTAAAACATTGTTGACTTAATAGCTTCGGGTAACTTTGTGATGCGAAAACTGTTTAAAGCGAGGTAGGACAAAGGGTCCCATAATGAACATTCTAAGAATTTACTGTATCCATCATTATTGGTCATCATTTACCCAATAAATCTTAGTCTACCTTTTTTTGTATAAACAATAGGTACAACACCTTTCTTTTACGCTTGACCACAATGAGAACGTTTGAGCCCAACTGGTCCCACCCAGGACTTACCAAAAGGCACATTACTTTTGCATTCATATTTTTCATTACTAGCTTAGCTGGAATAGTTGGGAATTCTCTTATTTTGAAATGATGGAAATGCATGCTTTTTATTTTACTCACTACGCACACACAGTAAACTGTCTAATATGGAATGTATCACTTACTCGGGTATGAAATGAATATTTGTAAGAGGAGCAAATAATATCTATGATCCCTTGTAAAATCTATGAAATTGTCGAAATTCTAAGCTCTACATTTGCTTGCAATATACAAGTCTAATTATGCGCCGTTATCAAAGAAGTCCTTTATAGCATTTTTAATGGTATTTCTATCGGTGAGGGCAGAAGGGCCGACGTGCTGCACCGTTACAGAGTTGAGTGCACGGCGCGCGGTCGCCGACTCCGCCTGACCCGGGTCCCGGTCCCGCGGCTTGCACCTGGGGAACACCTAGCCATCGCTTATGGCACCCTGGTACTCGGTCCTAGTCGTTTAACTTTAAGTACTAGCGTTTATTGTGAAGCGAAATTTTCATACCAATAGTAGAAGACAACAGACTGTTACTTGTTAACCGCTTTGAGAGCTGTAACTGATAATAATGTGAAATAGGTAGGTACACACCTATTTAAATACTTGGTGAAAACATCCATGATTCAGAGAGATCTGACAGACAAGAAGAGTTGTCCTCATCACAAATATTTGTACTTACCGAATATTTGGCAGTGATCGTAGTTTTCATTTTAAGAAGTAGGTTGACTGCCTATTTTTATTTGATGAGCAACTACATAACTGGTTTTACTTTATTTTTGCCAATTGTCGTCAATCCTTTCTTTATTTTGGCCAAAAATGCTTTCAGTCAAATAATATTTTCAAGGGCTTAAAAGCCCCTTAAGACCTAGAGTAAAGACAACAAACAATAAAATCGGAACCCTCACAGGCCTACAGGATATATTATCAATAATGGATGCAAAACGGAAAAGCATATGTTCAAGTATTGGGCGGTGGTGAGTGGTTACCAAAACGAAGACCACCGGTGGCCGACACGCGGCAGCGCGTGCGCGGCACATGCGTAATGCCGCGTACTGCACCGCCCACCTTAAAAAACTCAACAAAGGAACCTATGTAAATGACGATCTTTCCACCTATCCACTTTTTACTAATGACAAGGTGCGGTCGGGTGCCGCGTTTCACCGCCAGCTGGGGAACGAGGAAGTGTATTCACAAATTACCGATTGCCAAAAATCGAAACCACCCTGATCATAAAAGGAAGTTTTTGCATCGGTTTAAATTAATGGACTTAATAATACGTATTCGATCTCGAAAAGCCGCTTTCAGTTTTAATATACGCTTGCTATTTCTAAAAGGCTTCTGTTATGTGTGTAAAGTAAAAGGTGAAAATAAAGAAATAAAAATAATTTAAGCAAACATTTCTGAAACAAATCACTACTGCTATTATTTGTATTTCTAAAAGTAGGGTACTTTTTGCGTAGCATGAGATTCTTGGTTACTCATCCTAGTCGAAATAGGTTTAGCATCTACATATATCAATTTAGATTAAAAAAGTAATAATCAACCTACGCAGAACGCACAAATTTGTATCAGTGTAATGAACTGCGACTGCGATCAAGAGCGTGTAATAATCCTGAGTAACCGTACGTAATTATAGTAACCTCTCTAACTCGCACCCGCTGTTCGCAAATAAGCCTCCTCGGATCCTCACATTGTTTGAGATGAGTAAGCTGATCGAATAAGATTAAATGATAGGTAGTTAATATGATAAACATAAAAAATATGTGTATGATTTGGTATTTACTCGTATCTGTATATTTATTTAGTGGGTTATGTTTATGTTATGTCCTAGTCATTAGCGTGGCACCTATTTTATGTTAGACATTGGTATTTCGTTTTTGTTTTGTAGTAGTACTGAATCTGCTAATATCCTGAAATAACATTAGATGAGTGCCAACTGTAGAACATCTTACCGTGTCAATATTTCTTAATAGGTCAAACAAAATGAACCATAACTAAAAATATATCAGCATAATTATGTATTGACAAAAAGAACGCTAAAGGCGGAAAAGTACGGTGGCGCCAAGCCTTGACGTCTGGTAGAAAAAATAAATTGTAAAACCGGTCGGGTCGGATGAAAGTTTGTAATAGGTAATGCGCTTACTTTCTCCAGTTGCGCTTGCATTTCAATCGCGTAGGTACTTTGCTCGGCCCTTTGTATCTTCTTGCTTAACGCGTCGAGTTACGCCAGAGAACTTGTGTTGGAACTTTCAATACTTCAAGGTTTATGTCAATAAGTATTTATATTGACGTTTTGTTGTACGTACATGACATGACTAAAGTTAAATAACAAACACTTTTTATCGATTCCGATACCTACTACTAGAATAAATATTATAAAAATAAACTGATATACTCTAATAGTTGACCTAATCAATAGACGATTACGATAAGAAACGTCACGTTTCGCACGAGACTCAGATGTGGGCTTTTTAAGTAGTAAGTAATTGACTTTAATGGCTTGCGAGAGTGTTCTATTGCCTCAAAATCATTGTTGGCCACTCGTGTAAATAATTTGTGCGGTAAGTTAGATAAACTCTGCATCTATTTTAGATCACAAACTATCTGACGTAGGTAACTGCCAAAGCTCGTCTTCAATTGTTTTTGCGCTGGAATATTTCCTAGGCTGAGTTAATGCTAACAAAAAATGGATACTGTTTTCAACAGCAGCCGTTAAATATAGTGAAGGGGACCATTTGGTCGCAAACACGGGGTCAGTAGACTCGCTCGGTGAGTGCCGAATTTATCGCGCTTACACGCGCCGCGCGGCCAACGAACGAGCCAAGGCCGAGCCTCCCCTGTGCCAGCCCCGGCCCCGGCCCCCGCCGCTGCCTGCCAGGCTGCCACATAAAACAGCCATACACGAAATACTTCCACGTAGATTGACACATGCCTATGTATTGCTTGACCCACCGATCAGTTTACTGCCACTAAATCGATAATACCTATCCACCCAAGCACAGTTCATCATATTTGCATATAACTACACAGTCCTACAATATAGACTTTGTGCCATTTGTGAAATTTTGGACAGAATGTAAAACGTCGACCTAAAAATAATTCAGGCAATCCAGACCGAACTCGAATCTGAAACCGATAAACGTTAACCCCCTTCGCATGTAGGTTGTGCTCTTTTTAGCAAATAAATAAGGAGATATAATAGACGTGGGCGCTAAGAGCGGGCGGAAGGCTGCGAGAGGCGGAAGCGGGCGCGGGGAGCGGGGGCCGCGTCAACGCGCGGCCGTGAACTTTCTTCGGGCACGTTTTCAGGAGTAGATTGTGCGCAGTTCGCGGATGAGCCTGCGGCCCCCGCGCCCCGCCTCACTCCGCGGCGCCCACCTTCCTCTGACCACGTTTAGTCTTAGGAATATTGCTAAATAAGAATATATGACTTACTTCAGCCTTCAGAGAAAGTTATGTTTAATTAGGAAAAGTTACGATTTGATAAATGTGTTAGCTCAATTTAAAGATATATGTAGGTTCGTGGCTCTCGTAAATATTTTTTTTCTACTGCTTGATTTTGCAACGTGCAAATAGGTCAATTTGACTGTAAAGCCCACGCGATGCGGAGCGACATTTAAAAGTGTAAGGCTGTAATGTACCTACTATTTTCTTATTGCCACACTTTAGGAACCTGCCACCTGCTATGCTTTTTACCGGATTCCAATGACGTTTAGGAAGCACGGGCTAAGTGAAATGCGTGTAGGTACCTACTCTTAACGTAAGCGACACAAAAAAGTCGTAAGACATCATTTTATATCAGTCATGGCATTAGAATTGCTCTTCACGCCTTGTCGATATCATTTCGATAGTAGACCTGTTTACAACTATTATAATGTTGTTTCCCTGTTGTTTTCGACGGAGGTGAAGGCTTATCAAAATGTATTTGGTTCGAGTTCAAGTCGCATTCGATATTAGTTGTTCTTTCCAAAATTCGGGACAGGCAAGTATTTAAACTTAATGTGACACGACACATCAATCTATCAGGGACAAATCTTTTTATGCAAGCAACCCCATAAATAATGTTAATTTTAGGCTACTGCGCAGTATAGTGGGCAAATGATCATACAGGATATTAGTTAATATGAAATCACAACGTGATATATGCGAAATGATCGCATCACATGCGCAATTGATGGTGTAGTGACAACACGCGCCTTAGTTCGTTCGAGTAGGAAGCGTTTGAAATTAGGTCCTTCCTCATTCTTGCGCGTTTTGTGTGCAGTCTGCAGTGTAGGTGAGTAGTGCAGCGTTACGCTGCGTTAGCGCGCACATAATCGCGCAGATTATACAACGCGCATCATTCGCGGGACGCGCGCGCCGCGCTGCTCTGATTGCGCGAGCGGGCTGCGCAATAACTTCTCCGATACTCCCAAGTATTTGTACTACATTTCTCTCCTATAATGTATAATTTTAATTACACAGACGAAGCTCTGGCATATTTTGCTAATGGCCGATTTCAATGCTCTACTTCACACGTTTGCGTTTGGTTCAGTTTCGGTCGACGGACTGGGGTGGAATGATTGTTCCACAATTCCTGAACTTTTTATCTCGATGTGTTATTTTTAGAGCGCCGGTTTTTAGTAAAGAATTGTATCATGATCAGGAAGCATTCAAGTAAATATCAAGGTAAATCATCTGAAAGTAGGTACTCATGGTTAACTTTCATGGTTAAATATTTTTCGTTTTATAGTTTCGCTTATTTAATTGATGTCTGATTTCATAATTCGAATGACATGTAAAATATTAATAAATAGGGAGTAATATATCATCATTAATGTTGGTTAAGGTCAAAACAATAACAGGGTCCCGCTGAAGGTGGCTCGAGATACTTCCTTCTAACGCGCCTCACCTTGCCTGCCGGGTCTAATTCGAGCGATCCGTCAATGACATTTGACATGTGCCAGTTAACTTCCGAATTTTGACGCGGAAGTATTCGCGCTGCTCGTAGTGTTATTTTGGCCAGGGCCATCGCCGCGAGGAGGTCGGCTATTTGTGTTCAAGTACAATCGCAGTTAAAATTCGGTTCCTGGTTAAACTGAAAAAATAAACATGTTAAGATTTTCAAGAAGCGTTTCATGGGCAGCGTTGAGCTGTTGACGTAGCTACACGGCGTATAATCACGGTAGCGAATTAAAATTAATGCGGTTTATGTTTGTCTCGAAATAGGTTACGTTAGAAATAATATTTTT
>JALPQI010025328.1:0-14238 GCA_025490895.1 Thaumatotibia leucotreta
AAGTGCGGCACCGGCATCGGCTCCGCCAGCGGCACGTAGTGCTGGTTCGTGAAGGTCTGCGTGGGGATGGGGCCCGGCGGCGACGGCGGGTTCATCATCGGCTGGGGCGTGCCGACGGGGCTGTCGATCTCGGACTCCTGCAGGAAGAAGAAGTTCTGCGAGCCGATGACCTCGGAGATGGGCCGCTGCTGGGGGTACTGCTGGGCGAAGTAGGCATGCTCGACCTCCTGCAGAGTGATGGGCGGGAGGGGGCGCAGCGGGTAGCCGGGCGCGGGGAGGCCCTGCGGCGCCGGCGCGGCGGGCAGGGGCGCCGGCAGCGGCGCGGCGTAGGCGAGCGGCGCGGCCTCCACCGCCGCCTCTTGCACCTGCGTCTCCGAGGGCACCACCTCCTCCTCGACCGCCTCCGCCGCCACGTTATTATCCTCGACCTTGTCGAAATACCCGCAGCTGTGTACGGTCATGATGATCTCCTTGATGTGGGTGTAGGTGGTGCCGAGCACTTCCTTCGGTTTGCCATCGATGATGGCGTAGATGTGTTCGGCCGCTTTCGTCGTTTGAGCGGGAAACGCGGCCTGACCCTCTTCATTGACTTCATGTTTCGGTGTCACCTCTGGGTACCTTTAGAACAGGAAATAAACTTAGATATTTTTAAATAGCTCTAAAAAACTAAAAAAAACCTATAAATACATACAAACAGCGACACTCTTGACACAAGGTCCAGACCTTATTACTCGTACAATAGGCATGAGGTCTACCAATGCATAGCTCAGGGTTGGTGATGGTACATGAAGAACATCAGCTTTCTTGCAATAATACAATAATTATGTTAATTCATGACATGTTCCATGAATTTCACATATTTAGATAATTATAACATTTACGTCTAAATTATGAAATATACTTGTTAATCATTAACTCATAAATCATAATAAACGTAAAACTGCACTGATGTCAATATAATGCATTTTCAAACTGTTTTTCTTAAAAGAAAATAATGTAATAATTCTAGAATACTTACAAATCGTCAAGGATTTTAAGATCTTCCTCAGTAAGTTTAGCTGCTCCATTAGTTCCATTTAAGAAGTCATCCCTGGCTTCAGAATTACCCATTTGTGTGAGGCAATCCAGGATGAGGAGAACCTCCCGGATCTTGTTGGTGTCAGCTGCATAGCGTATCCAGGTTTCCTGTTCGAAAAACAGTGCCAGAATAAGGGTTGGTTGCAACAAACTATTGATTACCCTTGAATCATTTGGTAAACTTTATGGTATAGGAAGTTTAAAAGTAATCTGACAAATGCTTGGTGCAACTGGCCCTTAGGATGTTATTGAAGAACTGGACGTAGTTTAGCGAAAAGGATCCAACCTCAAAAAATTGTCATTGAAAAGAATGACTTTTTGTTTTTGACAGAAGGTTGAAGTTTTATTGACACATTTTTGTGGGTTGAATCCTTTTCCTTAAACTATGTCCAACTTATAGTACTTTTTCTTGTGTCCATCTAGAGCAGAACTAAAATTCATAGGATTTACTGATGTTGTATGTTACTGACAACTGCAGCATTAGTACTATTTATAGTATTTATACTGTGGCTGTGGTCTTAAATATTAATTCCTAACAATTTGCTTGGCCATATTTTAAGGCTTAAAAGCAGTACTCTGGCAGAAACAATGTTGGGAAAAATAAACTTAACCTGTCAACTGTTTACTTATCGACGACAATAACAAATAAGGTGCAATCTGCGATTTTTTTTTCATAGCAGATACAACCCTACAAACAACATACATAGTGCATCATACGTGTCATCTACGATGACAAAACAACCGCAGATTGCACCTTATACGTTGTTGTCGTTGTTATATCATTTGATACCACTAACAGGTATCTGAAACAGCATCAAAGCCAGAACCTTATAAAGGTTTGGAGAAAATAGTTATTTATGTGGCTGGCGCATAATAAGAGGCATTAAACATGAGTGTGGTTTTATGAAACGAGCCGTAGGCGAGTTTCATAATAAGATCACACGAGTGTTTAATGCCTAATTATGTACAGTCACATACATAACTTTATCTACATCCATATCATTAGTTTAGAATGACAATTTACCTTTATTTTCATTGATATCCACTAAGTTATTACCTCTAAATATAAAAATTCAAATCAGTTGAAATCACTCAATTTGAGTAAGGATATCCTACAATAAATTTTATTGAAAAAAAAAACAACAAAAAGAAGTTGACTTCATAATGTTAAAATTAATATCATGACGACGATATTTTAATGTCAACATTATGATGCACTGTACTCTGCCTGTACTTTAATGTTAACATTATGATACAGCCACAGACACCGGTCTCTTAATATAGGTCATTACATTATCGCTTCTGAATACATAACAGGGAAATTATGATATTCCTGTAGATAAAACAAGTAATGCAAGGTAAAATTTACCTAGTTGCCTACCACTAAATGTGGAGTCTCCCCAGTTATTATCAACCCTCATTTTGAATAATCATAATGATACCTAATAAATGAATAGCCTAGAAAATATGTGTGGCTAGCCCAGATATCAGCTAACTTGGGGGAAGAGCAACTGACTGTAGAGTTTGTAATTTTCTATAATAAAATATGTTTGGTTAGTGTAGCTAAAAACATTTATTGCAATATCTAACTAGCACCTGCCTGTATCTTACATGCCAGTTCTCCAACCTCTGGGCTAGGCCTAATTACAGATCATAGGACCAAAGTGAACTACATCCTGATTACTGATTATGGTACTGTATTAGGTTGCTGTCCTGTTACGAGGAATATGCAGCATGGTGCATATGCAACATGCCAACTCTTCCCATCGGTGTTGTAAGAGTCCACTAAGGGAAAATATCACTGACCATTAATTTATAGAAGATTGATGATTAGAAGCAGCATCATCATAGTGGACACATTACTGTGCTTGCCCAGCATGGTGATTACCACCTAATGCATCCATAAGCATTGGCAATAGGAGAGGCCTATGTCCAGCAGTAGACCCCATATAAAAAAAAAATCATAATGTAAAAAAGACAAATGTAATGCATACCCTCTTTGCCTGTTTTTTTGCTTCCTTCTCTGTTGAGATGGCTATAGAGGTTATTTGCTTTGAGAGGTCCCGAGCAAATTCTAATGTCTGAGCCACTTCATCATACTTTGCAACTGCTATTTTCTGATCAGCATTTAGTTCTTTACCAGATTTTTGTAAGTCTCTATATGAAGTCAACTTGCTCTGAAAAAAAAATTGTGTTATCCAAGTGATCAATACTGCAATTAAAAGTATAGAAATGAATGGCTTGGTAAAAATTGACAAAAAATACAAAGAAACTACTAGTCTTCTGAAAATACACCTAGTATATTTTTAACTTTATTTAGTTAGGCCAATACAATTAAAGATGATAAGAGCATTGTTTATTTATCTGCATTATCAGCAAAATAATATTCTTAATGCGAGCAGAACAAAGAAATCCCTTAAGGGTGTAGTTTAAGAACACGTATTTATATCAAAAATAAATACGATCTAAATCATGTTGATGACAGCAAAACCTTTGCAAGAAATTTTTAAGTACATTCATTTTCACAGCGAAAACTTGCACCACGTGTTAATTTCCTTATGTGCCGGTTTGGTAAACGAACATTGTGTTTGGGCGCTTATAATGTGTTCCTTTTGTATCGTCAACACTGGCGGAGCACATGTAAAAATGGCGTCAGCAATTCACGGCAAATCTATTCACTTCAGCAAGATGCTATAGTAGCGGAAGTATAATATTTAAACATATAATTATTAGAATTAGTTAAATATGAGGAAGCTAAGCACCTGGGCACTAAAGATGCATACATGTACATCTGGGAGTCGGTGTCGTGCAGTAAATTAGCAGTATACATACCTTTCTTTTCTCCAAATTACGGATTTTATGCTCAATAATCGTCAAGACTTGTCGTACTGGTGAATTATCCGTGGCCTCCGAAGAGGCCGGCTTTTCGGACTTAGGATTCGCAGCTGAAGGCATCCTTCACAGGCAACAACTTTTCCAGGATTGGGTATGGTGGTGGTTTTTGGAGTTATAACTTTACTAATCTATAGGTAGGTATAACCACAAATACAACTGTCAATGAACGAACGAATAGAAAAGACGCATTAAACATTTTTATATGTTGCAACATTATTGACAAAGTGCGACAGAGACGCAACGGAATTCAGTTTAAATATATGTACAAAATTTTATCCACGATGCCTTGGCCTGCAGATTTAGTGAACCGTTTTGGAGCTAATATTGTTCTAATAAAATAAACAGTTCTGTGACAGCTTTCATTGGCCTTCCAAATTAATCAAATTAAATTATACACCCATTATGTCGGACGGCGCTGTGGCCCCGTCGACTCCGGAGACTCTTTCCACCTTGGAGTCTAAGCACCCGGCTCCTTCTCGTCCTCTGCTGTTCCCTCCAGAGCCAGATGGATCTTTTGTGGCGCTAACGGTTGAGGTGGAGGACGTGGGCCGGGCTCTCGGTACTTTTGACCCTGGTTCGGCTGCCGGATTAGACGGCATCCGTCCAGCGCATCTGAAGGAACTCACGTCCGGCTCTGCAGGTGATAATGGTCGGCGGTTGTTGCAGTCTCTGACGAAGCTCTGTAATTTCCTACTCAGTGGGCAGCTGAATCCGGTGATTTGTCCTTATATCTATGGGGCAGCGTTGTGCGCATTATCTAAAAAGGATGGAGGCGTGAGGCCTATTGCTATCGGCAGCACATTTCGCCGGTTGGTGGCTAAGCTCGGGTGTCGGGCGGTGAGGGAAGAGATGGCGGCCTATTTGCGACCACGCCAATTGGGGTTTGGCACTAGGCTGGGTTGCGAAGCTGCAATTCACGCCACGCGAGCTTTTGCTGTAAACCCACTGAATGCGAAGGCCGTAATACTTAAGCTGGACATCAAGAATGCGTTCAACTCTGTTGAGCGGGATATCTTGCTGTCTGAGGCCAGAGATAAGATACCCTCTCTCTATCCATTCTTGTATCAAGTATACTCGTCGCCTTCAAACTTGGTTTACAATGGTTCCCTCGTTTTATCTCAGGTCGGCGCACAGCAGGGGGATCCACTTGGACCTCTGGTCTTCAGTCTCGCCATACAGAGGGCCATTGCGGGGCTTCATTCCCCGTTGAACATATGGTACCTGGATGACGGTACCCTCGGGGGTGAGCCTGAGGTAGTGAAGCAAGATTTGCTCACTCTGCTTCCGCTTTTTCGGAATCTGGGGCTAGAGGTCAATCCTGTCAAGTGTGAATTCTACCCATGTAGTGCCGAATCTCGTGTGTGCTTCCCAGATTTGGGGGATTTGCTTCCCGGACTTCAGGAGTTGGCACCTCAAAGCTTTTCTCTCTTGGGCTCTCCCATATTCCCCGAAGCCGTTCCTGGGGCATTCGAGGTAAGGAGGCAGCTTTTACTGATGGCGGGGGAGCGCCTGAAGCGATTATCTGCGCACGTAGCTTTGGTTCTGCTTAGGAGTTGTTTTGCCCTTCCTAAGTTGACCTACTTTTTGCGTACAGCACCAGTCTGGTTGCACCCGGTCCATATCAGTACATTTGACGGTGTGCTGAAGGAGTTGACTGAATCCCTGTTGAATGTCTCCCTTAATGCTGATCAGTGGGCTCTGGCATCTCTGCCCATTCGGAGTGGGGGTTTAGGCATCCGGTGCGCTCAGGATGTGTGTCTGCCGGCTTTCCTGGCATCGGCGGCTGGGGTCGAGAGCCTTGTCACTCAAATTTTGCCTCTAAATGGTGACCAGGTTTCTGTACCCTATGCTGCTGATGCCAGGATGGCCTGGTCGGCCCTCAACCCGGGTGCACCCTTGCCAGATAGGCCGGACTCGCAGCGTTTGTGGGACAGCGTAGGAGTGAAACGGGTGTATGGACGTATTTTGCAGGACGCAGTGGGGGTGGATAAAGCTAGGCTTAATGCCGTGGCGAAGCCTGAGTCGGGGGCGTGGCTTCATGCTCTTCCATCTCCACATTTTGGCACCCTCCTTGACAACGACTCTGTGCGTGTGGCGGTGGCTCTTCGCTTGGGATGTGATGTCTGTCAGCCCCATTTATGCATTTGCGGCACCATGGTGGAGAGCAACGGCCATCACGCGCTTAGTTGTTGTCGGTGTGCAGGGAGATTCCCACGCCATCATGCCCTTAACGACATCGTTCGGAGGGCGCTGGTCTCGGCAAATATCCCGTGTCTCCTAGAACCTCCCGGCCTTAATCGCTCAGATGGCAAAAGGCCTGACGGGCTTACTCTCATCCCGTGGGAGAAAGGTAGATGTCTGTTGTGGGATGCCACGTGCGTCAGCACCTTTGCGGCGTCTCATCTAAGCCGAACAATACGCTCTGCGGGCGCGGCGGCCGAGCTGGCTGCGGTTCGCAAGCGGGAAAAATATGCGGTGTTGGCAAACTATTTGTTTGTCCCGCTCGCGGTGGAGACTATGGGGTGTTGGTGTGCCGAGGCCAAGGACTTTATTAGGGCGGTGGGTCGGCGCTTGCGGGAGAGAGGTTTAGACCCACGCTCCGGCTTCTTCTTGATGCAAAGGTTGTCCATCGCGGTACAGCGAGGCAACGCGGCTAGTGTGATGGGCACCTTTGCATCGGAAAGATCGCGGGTCGAGTAACGCGGGGTCGTTTTAGGTATTATTTTTATGTTTGAGTGTGTTTATGTAATTTTTATGTATTTATGTGTGTGTAAATTTAGGTTTAGAATTCATGTAATTTTGATTATTTTATTTCTTTAGTGTTTAAGGTGTATTGTTTCACTGCTTCTTGTAGCCATGTTTATATATTAAATGTCTTTTGAGAAAACCTTAAAAAAAAAAAAAATTATACACTATGTTGAGAATTCCATCAGATCTGTCTGAATTCAGTTTTGTCTGTAATTTTTATTATTTCTTGCTATACCAAACATTTAAAAAGTACTGATAGTTGTTTATGGTTCAGTTCAGTTTGTTATCGTTTTGTAAATTGCGAAAAATAATTTCCATTAATTAAATTGATAACTTTTATTATACCTCCGGAAATATCGAATGAAGATTAGGTTCCTAAAAACATTGCAATGTTTCGCATTCCAAGGGTAAGTTATTTTGTGACATAGTTTAATGACTAACCTAATACCTTGTCTTGATTTTACCGGCAAACACTTTGTTACTTTACATTATGTTAATTGTTTTCCGTTCATGCGAGTCCGAGTCGTATATTTTTATAAAATAAAAATCTTTCACGGCTTATACGTAAGTGAACTTAGTAGTTATTTTACGAGGTAAGTTCTATTGGAATAATTCCTCGTGATCGTAAGGTTATGTTATGATCTTATGATTTCTAAAATGTATTCATATTATCCAAGTACATTCAAATACTTAAATATCTAATGAAATAACCTTATCTTATATGTATATGTTAATATAACGACATTCCTATTACACTTATAGAGCTCTGGAACATGTACGAGAGATTTTTCGCAGCACTTGACTGTACGTTTATTAATTCGAGTTTACGATTTTAGATTATTAGCGCAACACGCCAGATCTTGGGTACATCATATGCAGAAATGCATACTACAGCCACTAGATATGACACACAGAAATCAGAGAAAAGTATGTATGAACTTTAAAATATTGTATAATTTCGCAATTGCCGAGTCCTCTATTTTAAAATTTAATAAATATTATTTTTTAGCTATAAATCAAGTTACACTTCTTGGAAGAGTAGGTGCAGATCCTCAGAAAAGGGGAACTGAAGAGCGCCCTGTTGTGAATTTTCCACTTGCAACACATTTCAGCTACAAATATGAATCAGGAGATATGCTGCAAAGAACAGATTGGCACAGAGTAAGTGTGTTTAAGCCTGGTCTAAGGGACACTGTCTACAAATATCTGAAGAAAGGGCAAAGGATTTATGTTACGGGAAAGTTATCCTATGGAGAGATCAAAACAGAAGATGGACAAATCCGGACAGCGTCAACAGTTATAGCTGATGACATCATCTTCTTCCAAAGCCAAATAGCAGATACTGAAACATAAATTCCAAATTCTTTATAATTATTAATTAAGCATACAGTAGTGATATCAGTTATTACATTATATTGAGCCATTTTATGCTGTTTTTCATTTTATAAGTTAAAAATAATATCCGTTTTTCTAAACATTGAATAAATATTTTATTAATTATTGATTTTAAACTGTCACTAATGATCATAATTATTTTTGCATTTAACTATGCAACCTTGTTAAAATCTATGACAGTAGGAAATTCTACCAAAAATTATTACTATCAGTAAATTTAATTTCTTATAGTTTCATTTCATGTATCATGACAGCAATTTTAATCCAAATAAGTAATCCTTTCTCAGTTAAGTTCAATATCCAGAATAATGCCTATTGCTATTTAAAATTAAATTCAAACAATCATTGATAATAATATGAATATGAGTTTAATGAGCGACGACTGAGTCGTCACAAATAGTTTACTTCGTAGTTATGCTACTCGGCAATAGATGGCGCCACTATTCAAGTTTAACGCTTCAGCATTCACTTTAGCTTGACTAGTTGGTGTTGAAGATTTTGTTTCTTAGACGTGCAAAAAATTTTTGTTAGAGGTATCTGATAAAAATACTATAGGTACGCATTCATAATTATGGTAATGTAATGTACTAATTACGTACGACAGTTAATTACAGAAACACAAAGATAATCATTAGGTACTCTCTTTTTCTTAGGTCCACTTGAGGGCAGTTGAGGGCGATTGTGCAAGGGATCAGCTAGTAACAAGAGATTTAACTGTTACAAGTGGCAAACATTTTATGACCAATTAATCCCATGTTGATTTAGCCTAGATTCTGCGTGACTAGTACATGATGTAACCATGAGGCTCCTTCTTGTCATTATATGTAATAGAAGTGGCAGGTGCTATCTATTTTGCATTAAGGTGCCGAGCATTGATGGATTTACCTTACTAGCTTGAGAAAAAGAGTAAGGTCAGTGCGGCTAAGTCCGGCATGTTTTATTTTGAAGGAAAAAGTCCGTCATATGCGTCTTATACTGTTCATTTAGGGTCGGAAAGCAGTCGGTAGACGGACTTTCCTGATAGATGGTCTTACCCGCATTGACCTTATCTAATTCTCTCAATAGTCTTAAGTGTGTTAAAGACCTACAGAAACTGTATCATAAAATTACTTCATTAGTCAGCCATACTCTGTTTACTTTCATGGGGTCATTCACATGCGCACATAAATTTTGTGTAATAGTGCTAATACTTGCATTTCTATCCTAAGTTCATGGCTACTTCCTACGCCCAAACTTCGACCTACCGCCGTATTGCAACTTATTCTGGTCCGGTTACATCTGCGATTTTTAGGGACCCCTTAGAAAAGGATGTAAAACTTATGGACAGGTCTTTTACTTGCATTGCATTGCATGAACTACATAAAATTATTCCTGTTCATTGGCATTGAAAATTAAAATCCGGTCGTCTGTCATTTACTGCCTTTACAGGGTTCGTAACATAACTTGAGGCAAACCATTCGCAATGCTGTTTGCTCAAACTTTTGGTAATACTTGTAGAGGGCTTAGTATAAACGTTATTATTCGGAATTTCTCTTCATATAAGTTTTATTCACGCTGCGCGAACTGCATATTTTTGCTTGGACAAAAATATAACATAATTACGCGCTTATCGTGAATTTTTGCGAGCAGTTTCCTTGAATCACAAGTAGATATTATATTTATATTTAAGCACAGCATGATGTGCAATAAATTACCTATTATATACGTTCAGTAGCAGTACCTAGGTGTGTTCCTTAAAACAAACTATGGGATGCAATAAAGAGTATGAATTCAGTTAACATTATCTTCATTTATTTTTACGTTATAATAAATCTGACGCAATATTTTTAAATGAAACACATGCTTACATTGTGTACAACAAGTTGGAAAATCATGGCAAGTATATGCCGATATAGAAATAGTTGTAAAAGTACAAACTCAGGTGTAATACTAGTATACAGAATATACTGCTATACTATGTATTTTATAAAGCTCCACTTTGTTTTACAAATCATATACATACATTCTCTTTACAGTCAGTTTCTTAATACTAATTAACTTCTATCTTACCTAATATTTACAAGATATTTTTATATTTATTCTTCATGACATTTACCTATATTGATAAAAGAGATCACAGAAAATTGTAGCTGGAAATCTTTGAGTATAAGCCCTAAATTTTTCTACATGTCTACCACTTTACATTTATCACAGTGGAAGTTTTAATGATTTTCAAGGCAATTTAGTTAATTGTTGTCTATTATTGTCAATTTTGTAAATATTTATTTTGTGACAATTTAAATTTAGAATTAGCTGCCATTTTTGTGGTAGGCTTTGAAATAAATCTGATTCGCATGCTACAACGTAATTGGTTTGCCAAAACATAATGGAAGACAATATTGGTATCTATGAACATACGGTAAACTCTGGAGTTATGTTTTCTTTTTTCTAGAACATAAAAAGAATAAACATTCATACAGCTAAATTAAATTACAAAATGCATCAACAAGCGCGCAAGGAACCAGTTTCGCACACGCATACTTATTGACTTTTGGCAACAATGATTTATTCAACTGCTCGTACTTGCAGCAGCCGATTATTCATTGCACAAAATATTAAAACAGTCTCTATTATTTTAACACAAATAAACTCTTGTCCCTTTTGCTAACTACTTAATTTAATTGACACTAAACATAAAAATCACTTGGCACAAAGGCATTAAGGTCCATACCCTGCTTTTAACTCCAATAACCATCTTAAATCCGTCAAAGTTCTCTCAGGTATTTCTGATTGTGACGTTAATCGTAGGAATCTTTAAATTTTTTTTAATAGGAAGACGAGAAAATCCCTTTCTGAGAGGATTTTGACTAGAATTTTAGTGGGTGGAGCTGTTCGCACACGAATGCTTGCATTAATCACGCGTCGCACTATAAGTGTCCAGCAAAAGTTGTCGATGATCATTGTTCACATTTTTCACTTTTGAGATTTAGCGCGTAATGATCAGGAGTATATTCGGATTCTCGTTTGAGTAACATGCTCTCTCCAATGAGGGCACTGATGCGATGCTTTTCATGTTGCGGGGGTGCGGAGATAGGGTCTGGGCGCGCGCGTTTTCGCCACGGCTCTGACGCTGCCATACTCAAGTCGGTTGGCATATCCTCATCCGCGGGGTCCTCTTCACAACGTTCTTCCTTCATCTCTGTCTTTACTACAGGCTGCGGCGCAACTCGGGTTGGACTCATTTGTTGCCGTAAGAGCGAGATATTTTTTATATTTTTCAGTTCAATTGGATTCCTCAAGAACTGATAGCAGTGTCGTTCACCTTGCACTTTCCGTAAAATATTCACACGATAGTAGTATCTAAGAGCGCGGGACATCTTGTCGTAGTTCATTGAAAGGTGGTTTTTCTGAATCCCCCATAGTTTCGCTAGGCCAGCAGGGTCAACGATCTTGAACACGCCAGTTTCTCGGTTCTTCCATGCGATGTAGTTGGTATATCGCTGTGTTGGGTCATTAAGCAGTTGTTGAAGAAAATCCCATAAGAGTCTTCCATCTGAAAATAATGAAAAAACCGATTATATTATGCATGCTATTTACTGAGTTGGGCTTTCGTTGTAATATTAGATTAAGTAGAAAAAAAAAACAAATCATTTACTATGGTCTACTTTTAAGGACGAAGAGTCATATTACAATGTTGGAATACTTCGGTGTCATTAAATACCACTTATTATAATTTATAAATAAATTATTTTATTAGGCAATATTTTAAGTCATATTTAGGGTACTTACTTGTGTTGGACTCGGGCATGTCACTCGGAAAGAATTCTCTGTGTTGTGTGCGATAGTGCGAGTGCTGTTGCGCTTGGTGACTTTGTGAAACTGAATTCGCCATCGGGACTTCCTTGGGGGAACGTGGCTGGGGCGTAAATTGCGCTTCTTCGTCGGAGTCCGAATGATTGCTTCCAGAGCTTGCATTTTGTACCACTGCTTGCGTAGAGGGCACGTATGACGGCGCAAAACTCATCGTCTCTCCTCTTTGGGGACTTCCTGAACTGTCGACAGACGGTGCAGGGCTCAACGTTACTGAGTTGGGCTGTGCGGCAGCTGCAGCAGCGCTATGGAAGTGATGGAAGCCATCAACGGCCCATGTTGGAGTCGGCGGGTGAGAGTGCGGTGAAGGCGGGTACGGGGCTGCGCGTGCCGTCGGTGTTACCGGGGACGACGGCACTCTTCCCAAAAGTGCAGCATCTCGCACTAGCATTTGTAAAACATTGTGTAAAACGTCACCAGCCCCCGGGCAACGTTCACCTAGATCCGTTTTGGTTAGCAGGCATAATGCCTTACCTGCAAACAAACAAAAGGACAGATTAGTAACTATTCATCATTCCCAGAAAGGGACTTCAGAACATGGTATGTGTTATGTAGGCGGGCTTACCATTCATTTGAAAGAGATCCATATCGAAGTTTGGTAGATCGAATTCTCTTTCACACCATTTGAGGAAAACGGCCACATCTTCTCTAGTCCAGAGACGGGGTTCTGGGGGGAGACCAGCAGGCAGCTGGGCCTTGGCATCACCGAGAGGTGATGGAGGCGGCGGCGCCCATGGCAACGGGTATCGCCATAACAGCTCCGTTGGGCTGAAAGGTAGCGGAAGCCGCTCCATGCTTGGCCCGGAAGGCAGTTGTAGACTGACCACTTTCATCACGATTATCTGCAAACAAAACAAAATTGCATCTAAAAAATCATCCTAAAAAGAATTTCAGAGAGCCTATCGCGTAAAGTGATTTTTTATTTGAAATGACGTTCTCTTTTTAACACATCGTGTTGTTAGTTTTGGAAATAAATGCACTTATTAGATTTCATATCTTATCTACCGCACCCGGTAATCTCCACAAGGAAATGTAATGGTGACCTTGGGGCCGGGAAAGCAGTTAATACATTTTGGAGCTTTTTAGTTATGAATCGGAAATATTTTAGATTCTTTGGTGTTTTAGATTTAATCAATGTCAATGTTAATATGTGGTGCACCACCGTATTTGTCTCTTAGTAGCCGTGATGTTGGGAGTCTACATTAGCGGTGACAGACAGTGTAGGTAATAAAACTGAAAATATTGTGTATTTCTACTATTACTGTAAAAAATAAATTAATAGTCCCAGTTCAATCAATATTTTAGAATGACTTATGGTTCATGTTTTTAGTTGTTGTGTACTCGTCGCAATTAATTAAATAATCACTGCGGCATTAGTACTGTAGAAAACAATGTAGATAGATAACTAGTTACAGTGTTTACTTGTAAAATTCTAGGAAAAAAACGAATTTCATGCTTAATTTCAAAATTACACCAAACGTTACTCTGCTATTTGATCTTTGTACTGTACTTTATTGGGGGCGTACACCCGGGACATAACCCGATGTGATATATTTAGGGTTGTCACCTGCCCGAGCGCATATTTGCAGGGATCAATGGGGACATTGTTAAATTGTAGGGGTGGGTATTATTATTCGAATCCCCTGATCTCAAGGGATGTTACAAGAGCAACATTTATAGTGTATTTTTTGATATTAGACCGACTGAATGAAAGTAGCAGGTAGCTAAAAATAGAGATACGCATAATGTTCGCATCATTTTTGTGTTCCGTTCCAACCAGGGAAGTTCCTGGTTGATGATAATACTGGTATGGGATGTTTTCCAAATTAACCTTTTGTGCGACTACTTATGCTTCTTTGCCGCATCCAAATTTCATATCATTAGCCACAGCACAGCGGCCTTATCGGGCGCGGTCGGAAATGCGTGAGTACGCGATAGCGCGTTTGCGATAAGCCTCGATAGTTACTCAAACTCACCGGCTAAGCTGATCCGGAACTGGCAGTGTTAAAAATCCAGGAATTAGATGTCAACTGAGTAACTTCAGCACACTTGCATCATAGTTCACAACACTAATAGCACAATATCCAGCGTTCACAGAGCACCAGGCACACGCGTTGATGCGTCGGTCCCTCCAAACGTGTCGTGTTACGGCACGCCGTAAACCAGCAGCGTATCTGAGGGAACAGACTCACGGACGAGCGTCGCGGTCGGCTCTCCGGCGCGGACTGATGATGCGGTGCGGTGGCGGCGCGGGCGGACGAACCCGCGCTCGTC
>JALPQI010025329.1:0-12016 GCA_025490895.1 Thaumatotibia leucotreta
ACTTTTAAAATGACATAATATCCGGTTCTTCTCCCGACACAGTACGATAAATTAGGCGTCAGTAACAAACATACATAAAAGAACTTATTAATGTTATTTTCTGTGTTGTGTTAATTAGTAATTTACATCAACATGTATTGTTTTCTTTGTTGACTTTTTAGTATTTATATTATAAGCAGAGATCGGATGGATTTGCGACATTCTTAGTGACTTACGTCATTTTGATGACATTTAGTATGAGATGTCGCACAAAAATCCTATCTCTGATTATAAGCCATCACATGCTATGCTAACCAGGGAAACACTGTTCAGGCAAACAAAATGTTAAGCGTGTAAATTTTCAGCGGTAGAAGGAGGATATCGGGAATTACTCGAGTGTAGCATTATCAGCATAATATGGGTGTCACCCTACAGGGCACTTCCACCGTATCTACATACATGACGCGTGGCGTGGACAGCACTGGATCGCCACCGGCTTGTCTATATCGAAAACATTAGACACCTTTATTAGAAGCATCGAAGAAAAATCAATATAATTAAACTACAGCGTGTCGCCGACATATTGTAATCAAATAAATAGTTAGTTTAATTGATTTCGTATTTTGAATTCACTGGAATTAATTACAGTCTGTTATTAGAGACCCCTCCAATTACTGGAGATAAGGAACTTTATGTTAAAGGTTTATAACTATAATACTACGTGTAATACGTTTTCAGTCAATGGTTCCTTAGACATTTTTAATTATTTATTAAATGCGTCTATACAGATTCTAAGTACACCATACGATATCAAAATTAGAACGAACGTAGATTCAGTTCACAAAAATAACCAACACAACTAAAACCATAACCCTTTCTTATATTATTACTAAAGTACAAAAAGCCTCCCTTAAAATCTATAATACTCGAGAACGACCCACATAAATTACCCAATATTTTTTTTATAAATTCGAGATACCTTACATCACATCATCTATAACACTGGACACGTATAATATGAATATGTACCATGGATATTAATTTCTAGTTCCGACTTTTCGAACTGAGTTAATACCTAGTTAAATTAAAAACGCAAGATTCGAGTTTCAGAAGCCTCCTAGAACCGCACATTTTTTTCTGTCTGGTCATACTTAATGGTCCAGGTCGCGTTATTTGTACCTCATATTGATAACGTTAGCACAGGTAAACTTACAGCGTTAGGTACTGCATATATTTCACAAAAATAATTAGAGATAACCTCAAACAAAGAACGTCGTCATTGACTTCCTGTTTTATTTTATTGTTAGGTACTTCTAAGAGAAGAGCTTATTCAACTGAAACGTACATTAAAGCCCAATTCTATCTGATCTGAGGTTACATTTAGTGTAATTGAAGTATCCAGCACTGTATAGCTGGAACATTCGTGAAACAAAAAACCCAAGCAACCAACCAAAGCAATGAATCATAAGCTAACAGACGTGCGATGGCTCCTATACTTTAGTCAAAACGCAGACCCGAATTTTGGACGCAGCATGTCGAAATGCAAAGTTGAAATAGTTGTTTTAAAAATTGATTTACTAATGATAATGAGTATATTATTGCTGTAATATAGTTTAATCAGTAATTTAATTACTCCTCTCAATACCAATAAATCAATTGTTCTATTTATTTTTTAACTAAACGTTTCTTTATAGTCACAAGTAACGTGATCAGTACTGGGTTAGTATCTCCAATGTTTTATTTCACCTAAAAATAATAAATTATTGGCCGTAGAATGACGAAACAGACTTTCAGCAATGACAAAATTCACAAATTATAGGACACAGAATACGTGGCGGTAAATTCTGTAATTAACTAGCACATAGGCCGGGATTACACCTGTAAATTCTTACGTAAGAATCTTCTTCTTCTTATATCTCGACCATATACTCTGGCGTCAGCTTGTCGGTATAAAAAAACGGCAAATTAAACAATTTACCGAAATTGTTACATATTAGATCCAACTCCAACCTCTACGCACCTGCAAAGAGTTGGCTTCCCATAGAAAAATTGTATTTACCGCCTTTTCTACTGAGAAAAGCTTATTGGCAAGAGTATATTTAAACAACATAAATTATTTATCAGATACATCCCTCCGAGAGTAAATTTAAATTGGTAACAAATAATAGTATATTGAAAGAATGTACAAGTAAATCGCCAAAGCTGGTGGGTTATTTTCCGAGGAGCGTTTTAACCGCTCGAATTCGTCATTGTCACCCGTGGTTATTACCGAAACGAAAGAACGAGTAGCAATAGCATTGATTACGCTAGACTTTGTATCGGTACTAAATTACGTTAATTTAAATAACATTCTTAGGTACATCTCTTGTAACAATATTTGCCGGGATGACAATGACAAAATAAAAACGCCGAATATTCACACTAATACTGGTATGTGGGGATGTCAAAATGACAATAGATACAGGTTGACATAAATGTCATTCCTTCCATTCATGCCAGCTTTGGTGAATTTGCCAGTACGGAAATGTTTAAGAAATGCAAAAAAAACTTGTTACACGCAATGTAATTCGACACGTGTAAAGTACGAACGGATTTATCTCCAAATGACGGAGACGTTGGGGTCGTCCTCGATGATCTGGTCGAGGGTGGGCAGGTCGATGCGGGCGAGGCAGCAGATCTCGTCGGCGCAGTGCCGGCCGGTGAACAGCCGCCGCAGGCCGAGCGCTTCGCCGCGGCCGTAGCCCACGCCGCGCCCCGGCGTGCGGATGTACACTGGGAATCTAAAACGATAACGAAATAGGCCTGATGACTGGCAAGTCAAATCAGCATCTTTTTTCGAACTGTCATAACGATCTCCACTATGGAATTTTATATAAAATACTCAAAAGTGACGTCTCGTTCGAGTACTGCCAAATGACCTACTCTTTTAAGTTCTTTTCAATTTATTAAATATAAGTTCTGTACAAAAATTACTGCATTCTACATCTTAGTAATAATTTCTTCGTGTATTATGTCGGGCATGATGTTAAATTATTTATTTGAACTACAGTTATCATCCTTATTGTGACTTTTTGTTACTGTAAAGGGTATACGTAACAATTATATGTAGTACTACAGAGGCAGGGAGCATATTTCTCGAAAGCTTGTAACTTAATGTAATACAAACAGAAGTCCTTATCTAATGAATGGTGTTAAAAGGAGACTTCCACTTGTATTACAAGTTACAAGCTATTAAGAAATGGGGCTCGGGACGAAAAGGGTTGCCGGTCGAAGATATACAGGGTGGAAATTCTTTTTGGGTCAATGACGGCAGCTACCAGATCCAGATTAGCAATGTGAAAAAGGCCTTCCCTCGATTTTAAATGAATGAAGATTGACGTTCATAGATTTTGCAAAAAACAAATGGTCATTTTTGACAAACTTTAACATATTTATGCCAATCGACCCTGTTTCTGTTCAGGATCAAAAATTAGTATGCCACCAAAAAAACCATTCGGCTAGAAAAGCCGCAAATCAGCAATTAAAATTCCCATACAAATAGTATGAAAATAAATAAAAAATCTCAGTATAATGTTTTATGCTACGAACAAATAAAACATGGAAGCCGCACGCCATACCAAAATGCCTTTCAAAAACGGTCCTGAATTTTAGTTGACACGTGTCACCCCCTGTTCAATGCATCACGGAAATGAATTTGAATATCAACCTATAAAAACTTAAACCGCCATTTAAAAATAGTTGTGATTGGTCCATCAAAGTTTTGATTGGCGATATTCAATAAACATATGTCAAAGATGTTGCGCCGAAATATGCGCGGTGTCACGAAAAGCGCTATGTCCTGCCCACTTGGCACAATTGAACAATTGGTTTTGGGGGCATATTTGAGCTGGCGTTAGACGTTTATGTTATATATGGTCGCAGAGTGCAAATAGTTTACAAAGCGTTAACTTTTATCTGGGGAGTTACTCGTACCTCTTAAGGCACTTGATGAGCCCGTGCAGCTGCGCGTAGAGCACGAGCCGGCGCACGTCGAAGGCGGCGCGCGCGCCGGCCGCGTGCCGCTCGCACACCGCGCGCAGCGTCGTGCCCTGCTGCAGCGCGCACAGGATCTCCAGCACGTCGGATATCGTCGGCTAAACACGGAATAAAGATCTGGCTAACATGATCTCTTAAAGCGGGCCACAGACGATCAGTTTTAACTGCTCAGTTTTGACTGTTCAGTTAAAATTAATCTAATGAAAGGGTCTAGCAGGATAAGCTAACAAGAGTTGCCCCCTCAAGGGATTTGGTTGTAATTTGAGGTGCAGTAGTGGGAAGCCCTAAGAACACTGGATGCGTAATATCAGCCCCCGATCTTCTTTTGTTTCAGACTTATTCACGAAAATGTCATAAATCATGGTAATCTTTAAACTGTGATATTAACTAAACCAAGTAAGCCAGAGTGACCAAATAAATTCAGAATTAAAGAGCGTGAAATGGGGTTCATAATGCATATTTTTAAAGACATTCATATCTTCAAACTTCGATGAAAAAAAAATGGTTTTTTTTTTCGGTTATATTTTTTGCCACTTCTCACAGAGGCACAACTACCAAACAAATTACTTAATAAGCCACAACTGACAACTACGTATACATTTAAAAAGATTTCGAAAAATCATGGTGCGTCATGTCAAAAAAAAATTACGAACACATGTTTTCGCACAATCTGTACAAAAACACGACAATCATTGATAAATCACTTCCCTTTCGAATGAAAATATTGCCCTTAAAAAGAAATGTGAATATTGTGGAATTGAATACAGTCATACTTGGGACCATGAAGAGTATGATTCTGTAAATATAGAAGAATTGTATTGTTCTGATTGCTCTACTGAATTATTTGCTGAAATGGAATGGTAATAAAAATGATTTATCAATGATTGTCGTGTTCTTGTACAGATGGTGCGAAAACATACATTCGTAATTTTTTTTTGACATGACGCACCATGATTTTTCGAAATCCTTTTAAATGTATACGTAGTTAGTTGTCAGTTGTGGCTTATTAAGTAATTTTTTTGGTAGTTGTGCCTCTGCGAGAAGTGGCAAAAAATATAACCAAAAAAAAAACCATTTTTTTTTTATCCAAGTTTGAAGATATGAATGTCTTTAAAAATATGCATTATGAACCCCATTTCACGCTCTTTAATTCTGAATTTATTTGGTTGCTCTCGCTTACTTGGTTTAGTTAATATCACAGTTTAAAGATTACCATGATTTATGACATTTTCGTGAATAAGTCTGAAACAAAAGAAGATTGGAGGCTGATATTACGCATCCAGTGTTCTTAGGGCTTCTCACTACTGCACCTCAAATTATAACCAAATCCCTTGAGGGGGCAACTCTTGTTAGCTTATCCTGCTAGACGCTTTTGATTAGATCATCCGTTCAACTGCACAGGTTAAAGATTTGTCTACACATGTAAGTTTTAACAGAACAGTTTGACTGAACAGTCAAAACTGATCGTCTGTGGCCCGTTTTACCCTTAATTTGACAACGTCCAAAATACCCTATCCATCCCTCTTTTATTCATAATGTTAGTAAAAGATGGAAAACCCATCTCGCGGCGACATAATGACGTACCAAATATGTGCTAAGCATACTGGACATGGTCTTTGACCCACTTTTTGTATTTTTTCCGAACCAGAATTATTATGACCATTCAGTGCCAAGTAGTCTTAACAACCATTCCTTATTTCTGTCGAAGGGTTAAATGCGATTCGGTTTAGGTTCGGCTTGTCAGTTTTTGACAGTTATTTTATGGAACTGACACATCGCGATTCAGTTAAGGTGATAAATAGAACAACCAATGTGCATGCCTAGAACACTTGTGCTTTAGACTATGTTTTACAAGAATACGAATGCTACAATAAAAGTTTCGGGAATGACCTACTTAGACATAATTTGGTACATAGAGACAATCACTTTCAGAAAATATAACATTTTAGTTATTTTCTTCTATTCCTAATTAAAACATAGGTAATCCATATTTAATACCGTTGTATAGCATAGAATTGTATAGAAGTCTATAAAAATACGTGCCAAGTCCGGATGCTTGTTGTCAAACCTACATAATTAACACTTCTATCGCACTGTATGACGAACTGCCCTAAATACATTAAATAACATTTAGGCTTGACGTAAACTAGCCTCCAGCTTGGCGAATTGCCCAGGACGTTCATTTACCTTTATTATAAAATGGGATTTCGTACAACCATATGGCTCATGTCTGTAAAGTGAGCTTGGGTTTAAGACGTACATTGTACTTTAGGTTAGGTATTATTAAGTAGGTATTGCTAAGAATTACAATTAAAAAGAATGTATATTCAATAAATAAATTACGAAAAATTCAGGATGGGTAAATGAAAACAAACCTTTTCTTTGCTTTCCGATCCTTTGGTAATAAAAGCCAAACATGACTTTTGCAATTCTTTATCGCTAAACAAGCGACTGAGGTTTGGAGTAGCTCTGTACATGTTCGTAAACTTGATAACTGGTATCAATGTCACCTGTAATCACAAAAATAACGTTATTGTTTAGTCGTACCAGTCAGTAGATATTTAAATTTACAAGAATAGTTATTTCTTATACACGGCTGCAATGTCGTAGTTTGGCCCGCGTTCGCATTGAAAGCCGAGCAAGCAAAGTCGTTAGCGGAAAGTTTCAAAAAAAATATTCCCGAGCGTTACGAGGATTTCAAAACACGAGACGCAAAGCAACTTTGTAGCCGAGCGAAACATTTTTCACATCAGTAACGCAACGAAAGTAGTTCTAAAACATTACAAATCTTATCCATAAGAAAGCTATCACATCATTTATTTTTCAAAACCCTTGTATCTCCAATAGTCCATCCCATAATCTAACGTTAAAACGGAACTCAATATAAGCATCCAAAAAACTATTCAAGCTAGCGGATAAAGCAGATTTTTTCACGAAGTTTTTCAAGGATAATTTACCACCGTTAATAAAGGCAAAATAATGTTCCGCAACGTTTTAATCGTATGACTATGGTCAAATACATTGCATAAATGCAATAGATTCAATAAAAGTGATTTAGAAATAATTTTAAATATTCTTACCACTCCGTAATAGACCAGGTTCTGAATGCAAGACTTGACCAAGGTCTTCTCCACATTGGTATCCGCCGCAATCTTGGACACGTGATTGTAGCCAGTAATATATGGTAAAATCTGTAAAAAGTATGGTTTAAATACTATTACTTTATCATTATCCATTATTGCCATTAATTCTGTTATGGGCTTGAGTCAGGAAGGGAAGGGAGACACTGTTTTAGTTCCGACCTTATAGCATTTTCATAAGGGTCATTTTCATTGCCCTATGCATTTTTACTTTTGATTTTATAAGATTAACCGAACGGCAACGTGACGTAGTAATGATTTCGTGAGATATTAAGGAAATAGTTTAAAATTTTCCATTAACTTTGCAGTCACGCAGTGAAAAACGCAACAGTAACCTTTATTTCATAACTTATATACATAAGTATATGTAGTACTACAATAAAAATATATTTAACAAAACAATTCGAGTTCCACAAAAATAACTAACCTGTCGTGTGGTGAGATCCCAATCAGCATTGATGTCGACGTCGACCGGCGTGTCATTATCGAGGTGCACCTGCGTGCGGCGCTGGGGCGAGGCGCGGGCCGGCGCCCTCGGGGCCCGGCGGCCCGGCGCGCCCGGCCGCGGCGCGCCCACGCTCGCCACCAGCACCGGCACGTCGTGGTCGTGCACCGGCGCCGGATCCGCGCGCACTTCCACCACCTTCAAGTGCATCACCGTGTCGCCTTCTGTCACCAACAAATCCACTTCAATTAAATCCATATAGTTTGGCTAGGGTTCTATTCACTTGTGCCATAGACAGAGAAAACCATAACACCTCTTTCTGACGCTCAGGTCATTAACTCAAATAAAACCGGCCAAGTCGAAATAGTTTTTTGAAATATTAGATGTCATACTCCAAATAAAAAATACCGAAGTTTACCGACGCTGGAGGTGGGAAGGGAACTCCATGAATATAGAGGCGTGGGTGCTTAGCCAAGTTGCCAATCGCTAACGAACGTTATACTATCGTAGTTTCCCTTCTCTGTCACTCTTTCATATTAGTGCGACAAAGACAGTTAGTTGCCTTTCGTTTACGCTTGACGATTAAGCGTTAGCGATTGGCAACTTGTTAAGCACCCGGGTCAGATATTTGTGAGCGCTGGCCACATCGATATATCTGATGGTGACTAGACTAGTAATGTCAATGTATGTGGTACTAATCAAATTCAAATTTTTATTGTGTAATCATGTTGTTACATTGCTTATCAAAAACTTTTCATAAACATGTTTGATTTGTTATATTAAAATAGTAATTTGCAAACTGAAATAAATTATGACCACCAGATTACGAGTACAGTCAAGTGCAAAAATAAGTATCGAAAGAATCCGTTCATAAATATGTTACGACGTTCTTATTACACAGAATTAGAGTGCACTGGGACATATTTTTGAACGTTTTTGTATACCCCTTATTTTGTCTTCGATCAATAACCAACCCTAATGGAAAAAGCATCAGGTTAATTTCTCTTGATCGCTAGTGGATAGGCTTGTTTCTTTAGTATACATGTAACATTTATTTCAGTTTAGAGACAACTTACCGACCAGCGTTGACTTGCGATGCGTATTGAGGTCGTGTAGCAGGTGCGCGAGGAGTGTGGGCAATCGCGTCGCGCCGCTCGACACGAAACGTGTCTCTTCCTCCATTATGGTCTAGAGACATTAATTACTTAGTACAATTCCATCAAAAGCACATTGAAACATTTATTCCAGTGGGTATCCTTACCAAATGTTCTCCAAGTTTCTTGACAACTGGCTCATACTGTACAGTCTTTGACCAGCTGTCACACACGAAGCACAGGTTGAACAGATACGCATTCCGTTCGTACCGCGGGCTGTCTATCCGAATAGGGTAGCCTACTATTTTGTGGCCCAAAGCATTTCTAAAATTTCACAAATTTATTAAAATTACAATATATTACAACATCAAATAAAATTGAATTACAACAAATGGAAAGAATATCTAAATATACATTTTGCGTTCACATGGAGAAACTAAATTATGTATGTAGCATGCAGTTACATACATGCAGTTATTTAAGACAAACAAATTTATTAGCACAAATCAATAAATGTAGAGCACCATAAAACTCGCTCAATGCAACACCAAAAATTTACATAGTTGAATTTAATAAGGTAATTATTTTTTGCTAATAAATCATATTAATATCGCAATAAGCAGAAATGTGCACAAACTAAAGTATGTCAAAAATATAAATGAGAACTGCAAAGAATTACTAAAGTAGTTATAAGCAGAAGCATAACAAGAGTTTTTAATATTTCACAAATATCCACCGTAACATTTTGTAAACAAAGTTGTACATGGTAAGTATTTCTTCAATCTTCATAGATTAATGATATTAATAGTTAAAGTTCTTTAAGTTATATTATATGCTTAATACTCCTATAAAACAAACAAAATATAGCTAGTGCCAATTATGAAAATAGCTTTGCAATTTTTTTATTCACTAGTTTTAAGCCTTTGTGTCTGTCCTGCAAAAAAAGTACTGACAAGAAAATTCTAAATTTTCAATTACATTGGTTTGAGGATATTTGATATGATTGAAGTGCAAAGATATAATGTGCAATTTGTATTCAAAGGTTATTTATACCTAAATGATCAGTACATGGTGTATGGTGAGGAAACTTAACCTTCCGTGTGCTTAGTAGCATATCTGCTCCATTACAATTGGACTTTACGCATTAGCGATCAAAGTCAAATTTTTATTGATCTGCTTGAAGGTAATGCATACTAAAGGTTAAACAGAATGTGCTCTTCAACATGATCACTTTGTAAGACTAAAAATGACAATTGAATATTGTTATCTTAAATTTGTGCTTATGATAACCTCAAGAATATGATATTAAAATTATTCCATTTTCCCACTGCATGTAGGTATAATTGGAATCTACACACTGATACAAACAGAACTAAAAGTAAGCAGTGGTCCAACAAAGTGATATTGTTTTATTAAACAGCTAATCGCTTATAGCATAGTATACCAATCATCAGTAGAATAAATTGAAAAAAAAAAACAAATATGGCTGACTTTCCATACCATTTGACATCTTTGACATTTACGTGTCTTTTAACGGTACTACTAATAAAAATCAATTAACTAAAAATGTATTTGATTGTGTTCTAGGAGTGTATGATTATGGAATAATGCAAGTATTTAGGTTCGTTCACATTTTTTTTAGTATACAATTGTTAAATTTGCAGGGCTTAATGACTTAAGTTTCGTAATATTATAATAAAAATAATCAAGTCCATATAACATTGAATATTTATAGCAAACTAAAGCAGCATTACTTACATTGTCATTGTGCATCTTTGTATCTGAGGCTTGGGGATGATGTAAGCACTTATGGAATCAAAAACCTCCTTGGACATGTAATCTTCTGGAAACTGAAACAACAGCACATTATCATTTTTTTGCGATCCTGAGTAACTGATATCTTACAATATTTAAACAATTACATCAAAAATTTGTTAATTATGATCTAAATTTCATTTATTTCCCATGTAGGCACATGGTGTGATAATAGAAAGTGGACAAAATGTAACTGTTATCGATGAGCTAAAATGCATTGAGATACATAACATGAAATTTTCAACACAGTTATGGATTATGTATTATATGATATGTCTATATAAAATATGTATATTAACTATAAATATTTCTCAAGACAAAGTCAAGACCAACCTGACAGGCAATTTTCGGGCCAGCTACCGGATGAAACTCGCCTAAGAAGATACATCGTATTGGGCCTTCACGACCGCATCCTTCGTAATACCTTGTTTCCATCATTTTCGACACGTTTAGTACCAACTATTGCAGTGGTATTTATTTTCGGTCGACCATGCAAGTGCATTTGTACTTTACCGTTTATTGACTAATTTGCTTGATTGTGGATAGAGCGTTTAAGTTATTATTTTCATCTAATGACACTGGCAGTCAAACACCCATTTATGTTATTATAACCATCCTTTGCTTCTTTTTCAATAATAAGGCACCTTTAATGAAAACTATGTGGGTTAGTCACTGTAATTCCGAGAAATTTCACTTCTATACCTACTCCATAAAATATAACAGCCACTCATGTCGTTTTCACTTCGCTCACTCACTGACACATGTGACAAATGTCAATGTCATGAAAGGAATAATTACTTTTTTGTAGTCCTTCTAGTTAGCCTAAGATCATAAATCATACTGCCCTATTACTGCCTTTGCGCTTTAGTCTGGCAAAACAACTTGTTAGTAGAAAAAGGCGGGAAATTAAATAAAACTTAGGCGCGACGGACTGTATCACGCCCGATTTAAAAAGTCTGCGAGTGCCATGGTGGCCGATTGGTTATTACATATTTAGCGCGAAAATACAAAGTTTGTCCTAATTAACTTTTTCTTATCTGTAATAGAATAATATACAAATAAAATAAATAAGAAATATAAATAATAATATCACACAAGACAAAAATCATTTTTTTCAAAAATTTGTAACTTCTCTATTATCCAAATAATAACAATAAGTTTTTATATATAATATATAAAAACTTGAATTCAGTACATCCAACAAAATTTTCAGGAAAGTTTTAATACATACTTACCTATTAATATTTATCGTTTAACGAATATCGACTTTATCGAATAACATTTATCAACATTGCTAGATTATATGTGTCGTAGGTATTTTAGGCAAAGATTCAAACTAAGAAATTGTAATTCTTGGTAAAATATGCAGCATATTCTATTGATTTAAACGATTTTCACATTATCAATCATATTTTAACTACAAACTGGTCTTTAATCGCGTAAACTTACTAAGTAAATATGCATATAAATCCAAAAATCGCCCACTCAAAAGTTGGATTTAATCCTTA
>JALPQI010025330.1:0-14448 GCA_025490895.1 Thaumatotibia leucotreta
TATTAGTATGACATAATTAAATACTTAATTGCAAATAAACTACACGAATTAAAATTAACAACGCAGGCATCGTCATTTCCTGGGTGAATATCTAAGCGTTTCAACCGCCTAATTTTGGTAGCATAATTTTTTCGAAGTTTCTATTCGTTACAATGTACTACTTTGTCATTTAAGGAGGCACCTCATACAAATGGCGAAGTATAACATTGAGACGTTTAGAAACTTCGGCAAAAATGATGCCACCAAAATTAGGCGGTTGAAATTCTCAGATATTCCCCTCTTACAAAACAATAATGTAATCCGCTACAAGCTTCGTCCTTTTCTCTTATGGTGGAATAGTCAAGCCAAAACATTTAACCGGTGATGAGTCAGTCATTCAGGACTCCCATCACAGTGACTCGATAAACCAAAGAAACGATATCCATGATGTTTTTTTACTGTTTAACCATTTCACCCCTTTCAGAGGTTGAATTCTCAAAAACCTAAAACACATCTTTATTTTTTTATGTTTAGGAATACTTCTGTAAAGTTTCGGATAAAATAGTTTAAATAATCAAGTTTTCCCACACAAACTCTGCACCCCTATCATTGCACCCCTTAGGGTGTGGATTTTGACTTAAATTTTTTAAAACCACCCCTACACCCTTAAAGGAACCTACGTGCTAAATTTGGAATCTCTAGAACCAGAAGTAAACATAAATAATTAACCTTTGTTTGTTTGTTTCTCGAAAATTTTAAATAAAGGATAATTATTTATGTTCTCATTTAATTTACAGAATACTCCTTTTTAGTTTCGGATAAAACAGTCCAACTAATCTTGTTTCACCATAAAAACTTCGGAGCCCCATTTCAACCCTTTAGGAGGTGAATTTTGAAAAAAATCCTGGAATTACTTTTCTTATATTTTTATTCAAAATTAGTTTACGCAATATGAAATTTCTTAATCTAAAACAAACTTTTTTTCATACAAACTTTCAACCTCATTTTTACCCCCTTAGGAGTATTTTTTTTAATACAGGTACTCGAGGTAAAATACTCGTACTATATAACATGGTAGAGGTACATAGGTTGCCTTTTATATTTCGGGATTTGAACGAACTAGGGTTGCCATCTGTCAAATGAGTTTTAAAAAGTATAGTTCAAACTTTTTGGCGACAAATTAAACAAAAAAAAGTTTTGTGACTGATCGTATTTTGTTTTTAACTGGTGATTGAAAAAATATCGCATCGGGCTATCACGGAATTAACTCGAAAACATTTTCGGGCGATTATTTTTACGATTTTCGACGCGGGCCTCAGTCAGCAACAGTTCATAGAAGAAATTTTTTCAACTTTTGGAGATGAAGCACCATCATGGACGAGTGTTTATCGTTGGTCTGCAGACTTCGTTCGTGGCTGAAGTTCGCTTGATGACGAGTTCCGCCAAGGTCGTCCAAAATCAGTGGTTGTCCCGAAAAACATTGACGGTGTGCGTGAACTAATATTGAAAGACCATCACGTGACATATCGAGAGATTGAGACGTTCTTGGACATTAGTGGGACCAGCATACAAATAAAATTGCATGACCATTTAGCTGTTAAAAAAATTTTTTCGCGGTGGGTACCACATAATTTGACTGGTGATCAAAAACAGACTCGCGTGGATTGGTGCAAAGAGAAGCTTAAAAAATACAACGGCGGAACTTCAAAATATGTCTACAATATTGTCACAGGTGACGAATCCTGGATTTATTCATATGAACCCGAAAATAAGTAGCAATCGACAGTGTGAGTCTTTCAAAGCGAACAAAATCCAACAAAAGGTGTTCGTGCACGAAGTACTGCAAAACAATTGGTTGCCTGTTTCTTTGGAAACGCCGGGTATATTGAGACCTTTGCTTTGGAAAAACGTAAAACAGTTACTTCTGAATGGTACATAACCATTTGTTTGCCAGAGGTGATTGAAAAATTCAGGGAAGCCAATCGCCAAAAACGAATTATACTGCACCGCGATAAAGCGAGTCCACATCGGTCGGCACAAACATCGGCCTTTTTGAAAGCCCAAAATATTGATTTAATGGGTCATTCTTCATATAGTCCTGATTTGGCTTCCAATAATTTCTTTTTGTTCCCAAACATCAAAAATAAACTGCGTGGTCAACGATTTTTGACACCCGAAGCAGCGGTCGACGCGTTCAAAACGCAAGTTTTGGAGGTGTCCCAGTCGGCGTGGTCGGACTGTATTCAAAATTGGTTCTACCGTATGAAAAATACATAGACCTCACAAGAGAATATTTTGAAAAACAATAAAGTCAACTTTATTCGTATAAACCTGTTAATAATTTCAAATCCCGAAATATAAAAGGCAACCCTCGTATGTAGATAAGTACCTACTTCTTCATTGGCAACAACACTTCTATGACGTTTTGAATTAAATAGCCCAACTAATCTGGTTCCTCCTTACAAACTTTAACCTTCCATTTAACCCCATAGGAAATGAATTTTCAAAAAAACCTGAAACACGTGTTTACTTAATTATTGTTAAAAACATTAATGTGAAGTTTCGAATAAAATTGCCCAACTAATCTTATTTCCCCATACAAACTTTAACCCCCATAGGGAATGAATTTTCAAAAAACCTGAAACACGTGTTTACTTATTTATTGTTAAAAACATTCATGTGAAGTTTCGAATAAAATAGCCCAACTAATCATATTTCCCCATACAAACTTTAACCCTCCATTTAACCCCTATAGGGAATGAATTTTCAAAAAACCTAAAACACGTATTTACTTATTTATTATTAAAAACATTCCTGTGAAGTTTCGAATAAAATAGCCCAACTAATCTTATTTCCCCATACAAATTTTAACCCTCCATTTAACCCCCATAGGGAATGAATTTTCAAAAAACCTGAAACACGTGTTTACTTATTTATTGTTAAGAACATTCATGTGAAGTTTCGAATAAAATAGCCCAACTAATCTTATTTCCCCATACAAACTTTAACCCTCCATTTAACCCCCATAGGGAATGAATTTTCAAAAAACCTGAAATATGTGTTTACTTATTTATGATTAAAAACATTCCTGTGAAGTTTCGAATAAAATAGCCCAACTAATCTTGTTTCCCCATACAAACTTTAACCCCCCATTTAACCCTTTTAAGGGAGGAATTTTTAAAAATCCGTTCTTAGTGTGCCTCTAGACATTATAAAGAATCTAAATGCCAAGTTTGAACTCTCTAGGACCAGCGGTTTGGGCTGTGCGTTGATTTAAGTCAGTCAGTCAGTCAGTCAGTCAGTCAGTCAGTCAGTCAGTCAGGACTTTGCCGTTTATATATATAGATTATCCATATTTATATTAATTTTTTCGCATAGTAATTAAGAAAGCCCATAATCCATGAAACTTAAATTGTAAATAAGCAATCAATAATTAAAAAATAGGTAAACACTCATTATCATTTATAAAGTTGGTAATAAAATAGGTAAACACTCGTTATCATTTAAAAAGTTGGTAACAAAATAGGTAAACACTCATCATTATTTAAAAAGTTGGTAATAAAATAGGTAAACACTCATTATCATATAACCAGTTGGTAACAAAATAGGTAAACACACATCATCATTTAAAAAGTGGTAAACACTCACGCATTTAGTGGTAATCATTGTGTACAAACTTTTGTGAACTGCTCACAAATCGACCTCGTGTTAGTAGCCTAACCCGAGATAAATATCATCATCATCTTCATCATCATCATCGCAAGTAAAAGATAATTAAGACTGATAAGTATAATTAAATAAAATTAGGCACTTACGATTTACATTTTATAATCAGCTGAATCGAAGCAATAATCATGACTATTATGAAGATCGCAAGTCGAATGATCCTCACATAATTTGGATCGATATTAGACCACTCGCCGACCACAATATATAACAGTCCGTAGAGAGACGTATAGCTGAGGGCTATTTTTAATTCAGTAGACACTGATTCGTAACACTTCACAAATTGTTCGTATACTGCCATGGTTGGATACCAAATCGGGGACGTCCGTTCTGTTCGTTGTAATTCAGGCGACTAGTTTGGAGCTACTGAAGCCTCGAGGAAAACGAGCACCGGCGCGGGCGCAGCCTTTCCCCTCCGCCCTCGCGCATCCTCTCCCTCGTACGCCTGGATAATTCTTTGAAAGTTTGCCTGCGGTCTAACTGACAACGTTTCAAAATTTTCGATGCCCCTAAATCGAAAACCATTTCGAGATATAAGTACGTATGTAGATCACACAATCATATTTTTTAATTTTTTTTTCGCAATTGTTTCGTTTAAAATAGTTTAAAGGGGAAGTGACGTCACATAGCTGATTCAGAGCTGCCAGTATAACCAAAAAATCTTGTGGTTGGAATGTCACTGTTGTTTGGCAGTGACATTTGACACTTGTTACCGTTTTTCGTCGTTTTTTACGTGTATGAAACACCACTTGTGACGTCATTTAGCTGATCTTTGACGTTTGTAACTTAGGCTCTTTCTGCTCGAATAAAAGGGGTTTTCGCACTAAAATAGCATTTCCTTTTTAAATAAAATAAAATAAGTAAAAAAAGTTTTAAGTTAAACGGTTTTTATTGCACCAAAAACTAGAAAATAAAAATTTGTTATAACTAACCGTAGATGCAACTTTCTGTAGATTACTCACGTGAAACTATTATCACTGTAGTTTTCCCAAGTCGGATGCTGAAAGCCACGTTTAGCCTCTATGTCAGTGGATTAAGCGTTACCTAATCGGAAACTTTTACCAAACTGAAATAAAAACGTGGGCCGTACGCAATTGTGATTAAGTCACTATAGTTATTTAAGAACACACATATAAATCAAGACAGCAATAGTGTAATAAGTTTTGTTCTGGCCTTTATAAAAGCTATTTACCTCTGCAGAAGTGATGGAACAGATGGACGATTAATTGCAAAATTAAAGCTACAATTACATATTTTGAACTTGAATGTTTCTTTCTTCATAATAACGCCCCACGTTTTTATTTTAGTTTAGTAAAAGTTTCCGATTAGGTAACGCTTAATCCACTGACATAGAGGCTAAACGTGGCTTTCAGCATCCGACTTGGGAAAACTACAGTGATAATAGTTTCACGTGAGTAATCTACAGAAAGTTGCATCTACGGTTAGTTATAACAAATTTTTATTTTCTAGTTTTTGGTGCAATAAAAACCGTTTAACTTAAAACTTTTTTTACTTATTTTATTTTCAAGTTTTTAGTGCAATTGTTAAGTTAATTTCCGATACTATACCGATGTTGTTTGTAATATGTAATACAATTATGCATGCGTAAGTATAACTCTCGTGCTTTCATCACGAATCACGACACATATGTAAAGGTAATGGACATTATTTTATGTGTAACGGGAGGCGAATCCCTGCTGAACAGATATTTTTAGAAATCCGACACCATTTTTTAAAATTTAATATCTCGATTGACAAATAAAAACCAAAGGCTCGGCGTGGTTAATGTAAGGTTGAATGCCCGAAGTATCCCAAATGGACGTGTTATTCATACAATAAGTACCTTAGATAACATAGATCTGACAATAGGGAATATATCAATCAATTTGGTTTATTGAAAATCTCAAGTTTCATTTTTTATACAAGTCAAATTTCGAGACTATAAAATATAAACTCATTCTCCGAGTCGACCAACCGGAGGACCGCAGGTCTGACGGAAAGTCCGACGCGAACCGAGGGCCTAAAGGGTCAATCCATGCAATCTATCAACCGGAGGGCCATAGGCCCGACGGCACTATGGCACGCACTACGTGAATCCGAGAGACTCACACTCTCTGTATATCAACTGGAGAACCGCAGGTCCGAGTGCACGTCCGACGCAAACCACCTGCGCTGTCAGCCTATCAACCGGAGGGCCGCAGGCCCGACAGCTGGCCCTACACGATTCACTCACGCTGTCACTCTATCAGCTGGAGGGCCGCAGGCCCGAGGCCCGACGGCCCGCCCTACGTGAACCACTCACGCTGTCGCTCTATCAGCTGGAGGGCCGCAGACTCGACGGCCCGCCTTACGCAAACCACTCACGCTGTCACTCTATCAGCTGGAGGGCCGTAGGCCCGACAGCTCGCCCTACGCGAACCACTCACGCAGTCACTCTATCAGCTGGAGGGCCGCAGGCCCGACAGCTTCCCTTTCGCGATTCACTTACGCTGTCACTCTATGCTGGAGGGCCGCAGGCCCGACGGCTCTCCCTATACGATCCACTCACGCTGTCACTGTATGAGATGGAGGGCAGCAGGCCCGACGGCTCGCCCTACACGATTCACTTACGCTGTCACTCTATCAGCTGGAGGAGGCCGTAGGCCCAACGGATCGCCCTACGTGAACCACTCACGCTGTCACTCTATCAGCTGGAGAGCCGCAGACTCGACGGCCCGCCTTACGCAAACCACTCACGCTGTCAATCTATCAGCTGGAGGGCCGTAGGCCCGACAGCTCGCCCTACGCGCACCACTCACGCAGTCACTCTATCAGCTGGAGGGCCGCAGGCTCGACAGCTTCCCTTTCGCGATTCACTCACGCTGTCACTCTATCAGCTGGAGGGCCGCAGGCCCGACGGCTCCCCCTATACGATCCACTCACGCTGTCACTGTATCAGATGGAGGGCCGCAGGCCCGACGGCTCGCCCTACACGATTCACTTACGCTGTCACTCTATCAGCTGGAGGGCCGTAGGCCCAACGGATCGCCCTACGTGAACCACTCACGCTGTCACTCTATCAGCTGGAGAGTCGCAGGCCCGACGGCCCGCCCTTCGCGAATCACTCACGCTGGGACTCTATCAGCTGGAGGGCCGCAGGCCCGACGGCTCGCCCTACGCGAACCACTCACACTGTCACTCTATCAGGTCGAGGGCCGCAGGCCCAACGGCTCGCCCTACACGAACCACTCACGCTGTCACTCTATCAGCTGAAGGGCCGCAGGCCCGACAGCTCGCCCTACGCTATCCACTCACGCTGTCACTCTATTAGCTGGAGGGCCGCAGGCCCGACGGCTCTCCCTATACGATCCACTCACGCTGTCAATTTATCAGCTGGAGGGCCGCAAGCCCGACGGCTCACCCAACGCGATTCACTCACGCTGTCACTCTATCAGCTGATGGGCCGCAGGCTCGACGGCTCGCCCTACGAGAACCACTCACGCTGTCACTCTATCAGCTGGAGGGCCGCAGGCCCGACGGCCCGCCCTTCGCGAACCACTCACGCTGTCACTCTATCAGCTGGAGAGCCGCAGGCCCGACGGCTCGCCCTACGCGAACCACTCATGCTGTTACTCTATCAGCTTGAGGGCCGTAGGCCCGACGGCTCGCCCTACGCGATTCACTCACGCTGTGAGTCTATCAGCCGGAGGGGCGCAGGCCCGAGGGCTCGCCCTACGCGATTCACTCACGCTGTCAGTCCATCAGCTGGAAGGCCGCAGGCGCGACGGCTTGCCCTACGCGATCCACTCACGCTGTCAGTCTATCAGCCATAGGGACACAGGCGCGACGGATCGCCCTACGCGAATCACTCACGCTGTCACCCTATGAGTCTATCAGCCGGAGGTCCGCAGCAATGACATACGGTACTAAACCGTGGTCGCTTACAATGGGCCTCATAAGAAGGCTCAAAGTCACCCAAAGGGCAATGGAGAGGCCTATGCTAAGAGTCTCTCTGCGAGATCGGATTACAAATGAGACCATCCGCAGCAGAACCAAAGTAACCGATTTAGCTCTTCGAATCGCTAAACTGAAGTGGGCGGGGCTCGTCGCGCGTGGATTTCATGGAACCGATGGCCGTTGGGGCGGTAAGGTTCTCGAGTGGCGGTCGCAGCGTGGATAGGCCCCACACAAGGTGGACTCATGACCTGGTGAAGGTCGCTGGATGCGGGTGGCACAGGGCCGGTCCTTGTGGCAATCTTTGGGGGGGCCTATATTCACTAGTGAACTTCTTTCAGCTGATATGATGATGATGATGATAATTAAATCCGTATGTTTCTACCAAATATCTAAAGCAGTACTGCAAAATCTACATATCGCTAAACCTAGCGGTTGTGGCAGGCAGTAACACTGGAGTATCAGATTTGAGGAGTTGGATGTTAGTATTAAATTCGCATGTGTCTACTTAATATCTAAAGAACTTTTTTAAAATCAAGATATCGATAAAAGATAAACCTTGCTGTTATTGTAGGCAGAACTGCAGCATCAGGAGTGAGGAGTTGGAAGTTGGAAGTCAAGATAAGGCTGTTAGTATTTGATTATGCCAAACATGCTTTACTTTCATTTTCACGTGTCTAACACTCTCGGTTAAGGTAAGCAGTACGTCTGCAGCATCAGGCTTTGAGGATACAAGGATACAAATATTATAATATTGCATTGTCATGGGGACTTGATAAGAGTTCCAAATTTTATTGATTTCGGTGCAGTAGAAGTGGTCGAAAAATCGATCACAAGATTTGAAGCATCGACGACAGTTGATACGCGGTGAAGTTAATAAAAACCGTTTAAAAACACGAGTATCTTTTAATATTGAGTTCTTTCAAAACAGACAATAAAAACTAGGACTAAAAAATATGAAATGTTGTCGATTGCCTCCCATGCAAATTGTATGAAAGGTGTCGTGGCAATAAAGAGCCAACTACAGGCAAACTTTCAGAGAATGACCCGCCTACGGTCATATGCTTTGCTACAGCGAATACCGAAGTTCGCAAATTTCGGGCATATTTCTCTGTCACTCTAATGACTAGGGGTCGCAATATAGGGTGCAAAACTTTAATAAAACTTGTCAAGTGCACTTGGCATAGCACACACATCTATAAAATGTACATACCCACACATTGTAAGTTTAAGATTCCGAGATAGGGAATAAAATTGGATACCGATTTTTCAATAATATTCGTATTTTCCTTGGCTAAAGTGTTCCCATATATGTCAATTTTAAAGTTTTGCACCCATAGTTCCGACCCCTACTAATGACGCTTTGGTAAGAGTGATAGAGACAATTAGACCGCAGGAAAACTTTTAGAGAATGACCCAGACGTGGGCGGAGGGCCTGGGGAGGGCGGAGGGGGAAGTTTGCGCCCGCGCGGGTGTTTTCCCCAAGGTTTCAATGGCTCCAAACTAGTCGCGAGTTTTCTTAGAAATCAGCAACTATACCATGGTCGCAATGAATAAATGATACTTATGATATGAATTTCGTCAGCCTCCGTAGCCTAGTTGGTAGTGACCCTGCCTACGATGCTGGAGGTTCCGGGTTCGAATCCCGGCGAGGGCATTATTTGTGTATTTATTTATCACAAATATTTGTTCCTTGGTCATGGCTGTCTATGTATTTAAGTGTCTATATGTAATAATAATAATAATAATAAGCCATTTATTCAAGGAAATTTTGCTTAAAACTAATTTACAGATGTATCTATCTATTATATATATCGTCGCCTGGTACCCACATCACAAGCCTTAATTGAGCTTACCGTGGGACTAGGTCGATTTTTGTAAAGATGATTGAAGATTTATTTTAAAATTTATTTTGAAACTTGGTAAATGACACAATTTATTTATTTATTTGTTTAATAGACATCATACAATATTACAGCTTAAGCCAATTTGTCTTATGACAAAGTACAGTAGAAAGTGTAGAAACACGACTATGAAAATTTAATGACATACATATAATTAATTAATATCCTCGCAGAACTCCAATAGACGGGGTTTCAATGTGGATGGCTTCTCAAAAAATAAGTCGCAGTAAAGTACAATGTCGTCTATTCAAGGCTACAATCAAAAAGAAAACTCAATTAGAGCAATGATAAGATCATAACAATTTATACTTGTTACAATACACATGATGCGTTGGAAGGGTACAAACAAGCGTGTGCAAAGCCACAAGCGATAGCGATTAATTACCCACTCATTTTATCTAGTACTCTTGTTCGGTAAAAATTGAAATGTCGAAAATAATTACATAAATCATGAATAGAACAGTTCTCAAAAAGTTTGTATACATATATATCAGCGCTGTATACCTACGTGAATTATTTTTTATGTGACGAAGGTAGACAACTGAGCTCTCAGCCCACCTGATGGAAAGCCGGAACTGAGGCCCATGGACATAGTGATCAATAAATCGCCTATGCGCTGCCTACCCTGAGGACTTAGATGGATTGCCTCTATCTATGCCAGTAATTACACCGGCTATCTTACCCCCAAACCGGAACACAGTACTAACAATTTAGCGGCAGGTTAACGGGTAAGACGGTGGTAGCAATCCGAGCGGACCCTGCACGAGGTCCTACCACCAGCAGAGTTACGGTTTTCCTATTTTGATACGAACTTTTTTTGTGATATAAAATTCAATTATTCGTTTAGTCTACCGCTGGACAATGGCATCCTTAGCCTATGCGTATGAACGCATTAGGAGGTACATGCCATAATCCCTACGCTTGGCAAGCGGGTTAGCGATCGCAGTAGCGTGTCCACAATGATGATGCTGCTGTCCATCATCAATCTTACAACCAAATAAAGAAATAAATGAGACAAACGTATTGACAATCATAAAATAATGGTAACAAAATAGGTAAAATCAGTCTGAACAGTTTTTTCACATTTAGGGACACCCACTTAGCGTGAAATTAAAAAAACCTTAATTTCAGTCAGGTTTATAACGGCAATTAAGCACAATTTTTTCTGGTGGTAGGACCTCGTGCAGGGTCCGCCCGGATAGCTACCACCATCTTACCTGTTAACCTGTAAATAGCAGTGTTTGCACTGCTGTGTTTCGGTTTGGGGATAAGATAGCCGGTGTAATTACTGGCATAGATAGAGGCAATCCATTTAAGTCCTAAGGGTAGGCAGCGCATAGGCGATTTTTTCACTATGTTTATGGGCCTCAGTTCCTGCTTTCCATCAGGTGGGCTGAGAGCTCAGTTGTTACATTCGTTACATAAAAAAAAACAACTCGATTTGGTGTTAATTGTTTAAGCTATAAGCGAAATAATAAATTCCTAAAAATATCGTATTTTATTGTCGTTACAAACCTGACTAAAATGAAGGTTTTTTTTTTAATCTTGCGCTAATTGGGTGTCCCTAAAAGTGGAAATGCCCTTAAGTGTGTAGACATTTTTTGAGAGCTATTACATCTTGTTTGCTATAGTTGATAGTTTAGTGGCACGCTACCGCTACAGCTTACGACTCAACCCACACAGCCACAAAATCGCGTGGGTGTGCATGCGCAACTACCTAATACGGACCTTACTTAGCTAGAGTTACGGTCGAAAATAGTTTAACACCTGTCACAAAGTATACGTCATCGTCTCGTCTTTGTGAATTAATAAGTACAGATTACAGGAAATCGTATGTCATTGAAAAGTTAGATGCCATTACCTTATTTAGAGTAAGTAATTAAGTACGTCAACAGTTCAAACACCGGGTTCTGAATAAAGTTTTTAGAATAGTATTTTTAATACACCACACCACACCATTACAGTACACGTTTCAGAACGGATACGTGATATTAGTTCCCGATAGATGGCGCTGTATCCAGGTTTCGGCGTTTCGCGACATTTCTTCGTCGAAGTAGTCACGCCAGCCGCCAGATTTACCTGTAATAAATAAATGAGACTTGTCTAAATTTACATTTTCGGTACGGCGGATTTGGGATCCCCAAAATTTCTATTGTCGCGTTACTTTTTTGTCGTCGGTTCATAGCTCGTTAAGTCTCATAGGAAAAATCCTGCGCACAAACTAGGTATGAGACCTCGGGCTTGGTCACTTCCTTAATTTGTGCAAAACGGCGGATTTTTAATTTGTTGTAGTTTTAAAAATTGTTCATTTTTTGAAATTTTTCTACTCAGAATCACGAGCTCTTTCGATCCTGATAGAAATAAAAAAGTGTCTCAAAAAATTTTTATTGAGTTACTATTTTCCATACACTTTCTTTAACCGTAACTCAGTGGAAGACAAAAAAATGTATGGAATTCTCGGGACACTTTTTTCCGCTAATGAGGATCGAAAGAGCTCACGATTCTGAGTAGAAAAAATATGAAATAACAAAATTTGGAAAATTTGAAAAAACTAAATCAAAATAAAAATCCACCCAAAAATATTCTAGTGCTACCTGCATTTTTTATCTCCGCTGGGGGCTCCTATAAACCCTGTCCAACATGATATGACACATGATTTTGGATGACTTAGTTCTTCTGGACTTGGTTGATAGGTACAGTCACCACATGGGATTCAACAATCCCATGTGGTGACAGCCACTTGCAACTGTTCGCAACTTGATCGAATACTACAAATCGGGTTCCGAACTCTTAAGGTGGCGACTGACTAGTAACATTTCGGTGTAATGTAACGTGATACAACACGAGCATTACAACAGTCAGTGCAGCGAGCCGAGCCGCTCGCCGCGAGCACCGCGTGCTCCACTCGGCTGTCGGTTTTTACGCGAATCCCTTTGAGTGTTACATTACAAGTCAGTACAGGTTCGCTAGTTGCCGCGAGAGCATTTCTACCGTCATTTTGTTTGTGAACTAGATTTTAATAAAAAACTAAATATGGAATGGGATAGAGAGAAAGTTTTATCATTTATTGACAAATACAGAGAAAAGAAAATACTGTGGGATCCCACGAATAAAGATCATTTCAATAAATAAAAAAAGGATGCGTGGGAAGAATTATCTGACGAAATGCAAATTACAGTTGATGTGGTCAAGAAAGAAATTATCCAATATCGTTTCATCTTTTTATTCTTGTTTTTCATATATCAATAACTTAGTAAAATATTGTGAAGAATACGCGACCTCCATATCTGCCATTTTTAAACAAAATGGACGGAGCACAAATGAACAGAGCGCTCACGATGAGCGTTCGCCGCATAGCTGTAATGTAACTGTAATGCAACATGCTCGCTTTGAACGATACATTACAAGAAAACGTTACAAGTCAGTCGCCACCTTTATGAGGCTGGTATCACGACTGCTGCGGCCGAACTCTGCTGACCAATGAGGCGGTCGTTGCTACGGTTAGCCAATGCGTATTCTTCAGAAGGTGACATTACCATGGTTACGTAATAACCATGGATTTAGAATATGGATATGGATTTGACAACGTAATAATAATAGCAAGAACGAAAGGGATGGTCTTATGAAACTTTTTACTAGTGGAAGTGAAAAGGAACGATAATCGTCCGTCCTTATCACTGTGCCACTATTTTTTGTGTGTGTGTGTGTTAGATGCTAAGTCTAAGTGCCACACACACAAGTATCTTCTTAGTAGTAAGTGACTATGTCTATCCCTCTTAGTGGCACACTATGTGCGGCCCCTCGGTAATAACAGAAATGTTTAACCAATGATTGTTCGCTATTTTTCCGGAAGCTGACGTTACTATAGTTACGTTATAACATCCGCTTTAGACCTGGAGACGCCAATCTAACTTCAGAGCCCTGATGGTAATTTCGTTAACTTTCCTTTTAACGGCTGTCACTGACAGGTATTTTTTCAAAGTTAGAATTTCAGTCAGAAACTATCAAGTTTCTATTAAACATTTTTATGGCTACTGACAGATTACAGGATTATGGGTAGATTGTCAAAGGTTACCTACCACACATTACGTTACATTACATAAGTTTTCAACTAACGTCAACTGAGCTGTAACGAACGATAATAAAGACAGTAATAGCATTTGTCTCTGTCAATGAAAAAAATAATTTAAAATTGCTCGATAACATGCCTATTTATATAAATATAACATGCCTATTTAGGAAAAAATGGAAAAAATACCTCGCCTATTAATATCAGATAAATCATGGCTTCCGATTTGAAGCAAATAAGAATAATTTACTAAACGGTTTTAAACAAATCTATGAAGAACTGTCGTTATCCAGTTTCCTCTAGGAACAACGACATCTAGCGTCTAATAATGGCCGATGACTAATCCTTAATCCTCGTAGACGAAGAAATTTTTATTATTTCAACTAGTTTTGACATACTGAAATTCTGACGCAACAAAGATTCGTATTTGACTGACATATCATCGGGGAACATCGGTCATGTCGCGATCGTGCCTACTAACGAAAAATACCGAACCCATAATATTACACGACCAAATTGCATCCATTGCCAAGTGGCTCAACATTCCCATGTGGTGACTGTACCTACTACACATTGGCAAATATACCTTTCCTGATAAATCCTTCTCCGCCTTCGTTCTTCATCCCAGGAATGGTCTCCAGAACAGACTGCACGGACCGGTTCTGCCTGAACCTGTCGATGGACAGGTGCTCCGCCAGCGTGAGGATCTGCTCCCGGGAGTACTGCTTCCCACAGAACGAGGATATCTTCTCCAAAGTGCTGGGAACGTCCTGGTGATAATAATAGCACATGAAAAAAAAATTAAAACAACCGACTTTAAACTGAGGTCTCACTATC
>JALPQI010025331.1:0-17627 GCA_025490895.1 Thaumatotibia leucotreta
GCCATACGCGCCGGGCCAGTTTTTTTTAATTATTTCAGCTCGCGATTGAGCACAAGGCAAGTGGTTGCACCCGCGACCTCGTGTCGTCTGCAGAGTGCAGTTGTGCACGCCCCTTGGCACGCTGCAGCACCATTAATATACACTTCGTCATAATTAAAACGTTTTGATGTATCTTGTAGTAAATTGGACAGATTGGCTTTAAAAAGTTTTCACGTATGACTTGTCGTATCACAATTTTTATTTATTTTACCGTCATAGGTACTAGCCAACATTGCCCGCTTTTTTTTTAAACTATCATTTCTCAATTTATAAGTTTCATCTGCTCAGCATGGGCAGGGCATGGGAACCATACGGATCGGATCACATGAAGAAACCTATTTTCGATCTCTGTTTGGCCCCAAGGTTGACTGGTAGAGAATGCCCTATGGCATTAAGTTCGCCTTTTGTACTATTTATTTGTGCAATAAAGTTTAAATAAATAAATAAATAAATAAGAAAACATTTTTAGATTGTCAGTTAGACCACTGTTTTGGTGTTTTAGAGGGCGGGCAAATAAGTTATCTCAGAGACAATCCCAGATGGTCCCGTTGGCACCAAATCGGGGTCTGATGATGGAATCTTGGAGAAATCGGTTGAAGTCGGTTTTGATTGTTTTTGTATTTGGTGATTATTAATTGGTATATCATAGGTCATAGGACATGTATAGCCTATTATTATTGTTTAGTATTTATTCATATGGCATCATAACCTGTACCTTAAATTTGTCATAATTGTAATTTTTAGTAATGTACTTAGCTTTAAGAAATATTGTCTACCCTTACATCAGGGTCATGGTCTGACTTACGTTTATATGTGTAACATCTTAAATAGAAATGTACATGGCTTTCATCATCATCATCATCATCATCTTAGCCATTGTGGACGTCTATACGTCCACTGCGGAGCATACGCCTCCCTTCTGGACCTCCACATGGTACCGGTCAGATGCAACAGGCGACTTTCATAAGGTCGTCTATCCATCTTGTGTGTGGACGTCCTACGCTGCGTTTGCCTAGCCGTGGTCTCCACTCGAGCACATTTCGACCCCATCGACCATCTGCTCTGCGTGCAATGTGGCCTGCCCATTGCCACTTCAGCTTGCTAATCCGGAGGGCTATGTCAGTAACTTTAGTTCGCCTACGGATCTCCTCATTTCGGATTCGATCACGCAGAGGAACTCCGACCATAGCTCGTTGAGCGACTCTCGGTTTAGAGATGAGGCCGATGGTGAAGGACAACATGGTTTTACATCGAATAAATTGAATTGAATTAACATTGCACTATGTGTATCCTCTATGAGGCCAACACGTACCTATATATACCTATTAAATCGCCGTATACTGCATGTTTTGGAAACATGCCACTAAAAGGTAAGCTATTTTAGTTTATCACCGTAATAAACAAACTTTAGAAAGCCAAATATACCAATATTTTTGACTTTACACTTCAAAACAAGCACTAATGTGTTTAAAACTTTTCATGGCCTTCGTCTGCAAGACTGGCTAATATTATAGGCTTCTCATTATTTACTGCGAAAATAAAATAAAAAGTTTTAAAACTAACATGGCCATTTTACATTTAGGTATAATATGACCGAAAACGGAATATTTACGAGTATCATATACATTGAAAATATTGAGCACCCGATATTTCAGCACTGTTGTTACTCCGCATGTACATAAATTTAAATATTAGATGTATAACAAAAAATACCACTTTGGTATAATATGACATCTAGAAAGAATGCCAAAGTCTCTACCTACGCTACGACGGAGGTGGGACTCCACCTCTGTCGTTGGTAAACTTCGTTATTTTTTTTGTTATATGATATTTATGTTTAAATCCCGTTTTAAGCCATCGTCCCGTTTTGAGCCGGACTCGTACCGTTTTTCACCCCTATTGCGGGCCACGCACTATGTCTGGCGATTATACTTACTATCCTGCGACCATAAAATAGGTATAACATGGACGTCTATCGCCAGCTCAAAAATGCCCCCAAAAACAATTGTTCAATTGTGCAAGACGGGCAGGACATAGCGCTTTTGTTAACACCGCACATATTTCGGCGCAACATCTTTGACAAAAGTTTTTAGAATAAAGCCAATCAAAACATTGACGGACCAATCACAACAAGTTTTAAACGGCGGTTGAAGTTTTTATAGGTTGATATTCAAATTCATTGCCGTGATGAAGAGTGAAGAATGAAGAGGGGGCGACACTTGTCAACTAAAATAAAATTCAGGACCGTTTTTGAAAGGCACTTTAATATCCATGTTTTATTTGTTCGTAGTTGCTATCGTATTCCCTGTTAGTATTATCCGGACAGTTTTACAGCGAATCTAATACATAGTAGTTAATGCCAAGTGTACCCACTGCGGGCCTGATTTATGATCAGTGATCGGATTAGGTAGTGCCATTTCGGGTGAATGACCTTAAACATTATACTTAACATGGATAAGCCTCGGGATCCTGGGACTTATATTTTTTTACAGAACAGTTTCTTGTTATGTCATAAATTGAAGAAACATGAAACAATAAAAGGATTTTGTAATTTTGAATACATCTTTTATTTGATGTTTTTATAGCTGCTACTAACAGTAGTAGAAGTAAAACAATTATTAAAGAAAATTCTATTACTACTCTACTTCAGACTACCAGAACCTCAGTCCTGTTAGAACGAAATCAAAGTCCAGTGCGATCGACCAAAAGAGTCCCAATAAGAGCGTCTCAAAGTCCGGTAAAGAAGTAAAAATGATTGATTAAACCAATCATTTAACTACGAGTGTGAAATTAACAACTAGAAAAACATTAATAAAGGCACACATATGACAAAATTAGCTATTGTAGAAAAATACCCTTAAAACCATGTTCGAAAAGTAAAATTAGACAAATTTTTATCAATATCAAACTGAAAGTAAACAAAATAACTAAAAAATTGTAAATTTTCGAACAAAAATTTTACTTTTCATATTAAATGTCGGGCTTAGAAGTTATGTCCACACTAAGATAACGTACCGAATTCCCGCGAAATGGCACTACCTAATCCGATCACTGTTTATGATGACGTTAGCCACTGGGTAGATTGATAGTTTCCTAGTTTAATGCCAACAGGGATTTGTACAATTATATTACATAATCTATATATTGGTGTCGTGTGAGACGGCAGTAAGAATCTGTCACCACCCCAACTCTTCCCGCGGGTGTCGTAAGAGTCGACTAAGGACTTGAAGTGTCACTGACCATTCTTTGATAAAGGATTTATTTATTTATTTATTTAAACTTTATTGCACAAAAGAAAATCTTAAAGTACAAAAGGCGAACTTAATGCCAAGGGCATTCTCTACCAGTCAACCTTAAGGCAAAGCAGAGAAGGTGTGGGCGGTGCTATCTTGGGTATGTAACAAGTAAACTGAAATAATATTAACAACAAACACATGGCTCACTATAAAAATATATATACAGGGTTACTTTTTCACCGGTACAATAAATTTTCCCACATATTACACGGATTAATGATGGGCAGCAGCGTCATCATAGTGGACACAATATTGCGATCGAACAAACTCAAACTCCTCTCTCTCTCCTAAAGCGTCTATATGTACGCATACTTGCAGTGATGCATACTTCGCATACAGTGGACTGAGATAGGGTGATGATGTGATGTGGATTGTGAATATATATCTATTATCGTATGTTATTGTAAAATCGTGCCCTTTAACCTGGGTCGCGTTTTATAAAGTTACATTTTACAATTTCGCTGTTTGCCTCTCTAACCCACGCACATAATTATTGGATAGAATGAGAGTCAAACAGCAAAATTGTATATTGTAACTTTATAAAACGCGACCCTGTACGCCTAGTAATAAGGCTTAAGGATCACAAATGTTCGTGTATTTCAGGGTAGTTAGAGTTATTTGTATATAGGTACTCGTAAGTACAAAAAAATAAAATGACGGCTTACGAGATCGTGGAACCTTTTTTATACAAGTACTTACAGGTTTTAAAGCAAAATCTGTTTCTTTCGGTTCGTTTTTTCCTATACATCACTGGAGATGCAAAAAACATACCGGTGAGATAAAAAAATCGCTCCACTTTTCATTAGTCGATCTGTTATTATAACCATCCGATATCGTACATAAAAGCATGTAACCCACAAAATTTGATACTACAGAGCGACAGCTGTCACCGGCATTTTAATTGGTCGTTGATGTCCGTGTAAATGTTAATGTAACTAATGTGGATCAAACGTAATGTGTTGTCTTTGGCAAGAGCAATACAGCTAATATCTACCTACTCGAAAAGACGTGTCAACCGTATTTTGTTGATATTTACTAATTACACTTCCTACAAGTTTACACGAGAATGAAAAATATCTTACCTTATCTTGTCGTAGAAAGGTTATCAAGTTCAGCTGAAATCTTATTATAGTTGCAGTTAGAATGAACTTTTGACAGTTTAGAAATGAGCCATGACGTTAAGACTATCGAAAGTCTTATCCTCATATTAGGTAATAAGAATTAATCTATAACTGTCAAAAGTTCATTCTTAGAAATCGGTAACTATAGAGCGTATGTAGTCTTCTCAACTCAAACTTTGAACAGCTAGGATAGTATTTACATTACAATACAAGTGCGAAAAAAATTAAGATCGTAATGAGTGGCGATAAATCAACATGAGGTTACGAATTTCCTTTTCGCACGTGTATCGCACGACGGTTTTCAGTAGGTACAAATGGCCCTCCGAAGTTTCGACCTGACAAGAAATGTACCACTTTTCGGATTAGCGCGTAAAAAGCGCCATCTGTACTGAAAAAGTAAGTTACCTACGTCACCTTTAAATCAGTTTTGTTGATGTAAGACCCAACGACGATATATTAAACAAACACCATTTTGCATTACAAATAAAATTCGAGGTTAGCTTTAAACGTCAAAACAATCAACGTATTTCATGCCTTGGCAGCCTGTGTAAACGAAAAATAAACATTTTATTGTTTTTGAACGCGGCTGACGAAAAACGGAACACATTTGCTGTAATGGGTTACAACATTATATAAATATTTCAACGAGTCGATGTATGTCAGTGTTGAAAAAAAAACGATCGGCTTTCCGAACGTTTTTAATTTCTGCAGGCTTAGGCAAGATGACATTCTGGAATCATATACGATTAGCGATAAATCCGACTATAACAATGTACACTCGCGGTCGCTAAACTATAACATGAATACGGGTCCGGTGGATTTTTTCATAGAAAATACTGGAAACATGTTCATTACAAATATTTAAAATAAATATTTATAATACAAGTGGAACCGTTTTTAACATCAGATTGTATTGGAATTTCCATGAAGTTTTAACACGATCAGAAAAATACAGAACTTTAACGCTAGATGACTCCGTAGATATAAAATAGTAACTCATGATTAAAAAACTCTATTTACCCTACATTTTAGGTGGTTTTCTTAAACGGTCTACATTTTTGTCTCTACAAACAAATTATAAAGTTTTTTTGGATTTATTTATAAATTTAGGGAAATTCCCATACAAGCTGATTTAAAAATAGATTTTACCTACACTATAAATATTTTTAAATATTTGAAATCTCCAAGTTAGCATTATTTTCTATGAAAAAATCACCTGACCCGTTTTTATTGCCGGAGTGTGTATGTAGATGGTCACACGACTTTTCGTACGAATCCGTCATTCTCATACATTCATATCTTATCGCTTATCGTATACGATTGCAGAATGGCAGCTTGTTTAGGCCTACTAGTAAGCTTTACTCGTACTTTCGGAAAAGTATTAGTTACAGCATCAAGCCCAATAGGGCTTGATGCTGTAACTAATACTTTTCGAACCCGGATTCAAAGTCAAAGTCAAATAATTCTTTATTCAAATTGGAATAGCAACAAACTCTTTTGAATCGTCTAGATATGAAAACTACTTCCGGTTCGAACCCTACACCGCTGACCCAAGAAGAACCGGTAAGAAACTTGGCGGGAATAATTTTTTCAAACAATGATGGTACATCTTACAACTAACATGCATTAAAAAAAAAAACATAAAATTGATTTTAAACAAATTGAAATATAATAATAATAACAAGAGATGTAAAGTCTCTAAAAGTCACAACATTTATAAGTAATAATTTATAGAGAAGTAAGGTTTCTCTCCGAATAGGTATATAATAATAACATTATATAATGCACGTTTGGAGATGTACAAGGTCTCCAAGCGTAAATTATCGTAATTGAATGTCATGACTTTAACAAACTAATAATTAAATCCTAAATTACTCCCACGGTGTTTTATCATTCATGTAGTCTTGTGTACTATAATAAGCTTTAGATATAAGTTTACGCTTTACAAAATTCTTAAATTTGTTGACTGAAAATTCAGTAACATTTACTGGAAGTTTATTATAAAATCTTACACAATTACCCATGAATGATTTCCTAATTTTATGGAACCGAGTGGCGGGTACTGCGAGCTTATGCTTGTTTCGAACCCGAATACCGAAAAATACATAGACAGCCATGACCAAGGAACAAATATTTGTGATAAATAAATACACAAATAATGCCCTCGCCGGGATTCGAACCCGGAACCTCCAGCTTCCATCATCATCAAAACATCATTATTTAATAAAATAATGATGTTTTCCGAGTTTATCAAACATTGCCCAATAATTGTCAACCTCCGTAGCCTAGTTGGTGACCCTGCCTACGAAGCTGGAGGTTCCGGGTTCGAATCCCGGCGAGGGCATTATTTGTGTATTTATTTATCACAAATATTTGTTCCTTGGTCATGGCTGTCTATGTATTTAAGTATCTATATGTATCTATCTATTATATGTATCGTCGCCTGGTACCCACATCGCAAGCCTTAATTGAGCTTACCGTGGGACTAGGTCGATTTGTGTAAGATGTCCCAAGATATTTATTTATTTATTTAATTACCAATCTTGTGATATAAATGAAGTGATGACGAGGCTCTCGGATTAGCTTTGAACGCACTTTCTTGTTCGCATTCTTTTGTTTCCTCCTCCAGATTCCACAGCCATTAAACAAGCAGTCTATCTGACACGATCGCATCACTCTTGCGCAACTAACAGCTGTAGCCGTACCATTATGCTTAGCACATGATTGGTATGTCAGTATGTAGCCGCGAGATAGATTTTCCATCTTTTACTAACTGGGTCATTTACAGAAAAAGTGTACCTTTTAAGTTTTTTTGCGATCTTGGGCTGTAATACATCATTTTACTCGCCATCGTGCATACTTTTCAGTTATGAAACAAAAAAATTGTTCCTAATGTCACGAAAATAAATACGTAAATTGAGATTACTCAGTTTAGTTACTCCCATACTAAATGTATGAATTGAAATGTAACGAACCTGATAAAAAAAATCTCAAATTTGTTACAGAATTTTTCATACCTTTAGTATGGGAGTAACTAAACTGAGAAATCTCAATTTACATACTTATTTTTGTGACATTAAAAGGTACCTACACTTTTTCTGCAAATGACCCAACTATGTGAATAAAAGAGCGATGGTTAGTCTATCTCACGGCGACATATTGTCGCACTATACATATAATCCCTGTGCTAATCCTGCAGGATGGTTAGACAAGTTGCCAATCGCTAGCGCTTGGTAGCGTATCGTAGTTTTCCCTCCCTGTCACTCTTTCATATTAGTGCGACAAAGACAGTTAGATGCCTTTCGTTTACGATTGACGATTAAGCGTTAGCGATTGGCAACTACTTGTGATACTTGTGGTATTAGCCGCATTAACCTTATCTAAAAAAACCTAACGTTTCCGATACTTGCAAAGTCTACAGTAGGCGTACCGTAGCTGCCGGCAATAAGATAATAACGTGAACGTACTTTATATCTGGCTCGCTCGCACCAATAAGCGAATACGAACGAGATGGATACAAAGTAAATCCGGCGGAAGTATTTTCGTCCGGCTTCGAAGACCTACCGCGTACATATATCAACAGTTCAAGATTCGAAGCTGTACCGGTCATCATCGCCATCATCAGCCTATGATAGTCCACAGCTGTACGTAGGCCTCTCCTATTAACTATGCGGTGGGCAAGCGTCAGCGGCAGCCCATCATCAATATTTTATCAAATAATGGTCAGTGACACTTCAATCCCTTAGTCGACTCTTGCGACACCCGCAGGAGGAGTTGGGGTGGCGAGAAATGTATTCTTATTGCCGTCACCACACAAGCTATCCACGCCACGATTTTCGTGGTAGCGGCCTTGTCACGTTCAATTAAAACATTCCACGGCTGTTAACAAAAGATCAGGAAAACACTAAAATTACGCTCCTAGATCCAAATGGACTTACGTTGAAATTTGTAGGCGACTTTGATTTTTATAGGTTAGGAATACTGGCGTAAATAGTTAACGGCTTTTTTTGTGTTTTCTGACAGCTATTTTTCAATTTAACAAACGTCTGGATAGCAGCTGTTGCTAATAGGAAGTTAACAAAATGTATGGTAAAGTTTTAGAGACACAAAAAGCCAATTCATTGTTTTTTGTGTAGCCAACCCAGAAAAATGCAAAACTTCAAGACTTCCACAATAAAAAAAACTTAGTGAAAAACACATTTCCTATGATACGTACTTTTATATGCTATTCAAACACAATATTTGCAAATATATCGCTCTTCTTAAACACATAACTTTCATGTGACTTCATTCATTCTAGAATTATTTTACGTGAATAACATATTTCGCTCCTTGTACGAGGAGCTTTTTCAAGAGCCAATCACAACGAAACATGGATTAGTAAAAAACGTGAGAAACCCACATGAAATACAAATTGCTCTTTGTTTCCAAACATTTTTTTTGTGTATCGCACAGACTAAATATTCAGTACGCAAGTAGAAAATAAATAAAATGTAAATAAATATGGCTGACATATGACACTTATCGTGAAACACATTCGTAGAATTATTCTTACGTTAATACTAATAAATATCAATAATTTTTACTAAAAATGTACGTAAACTCAAGGTTTTAAGTTGGCGTTAAGACCAAGATTGCGTGAGTGATTAGCGTATTCTGAAGATGGTCTATTATGAACAGGGATCGGACAAATGTACGTCATGGTTCGCAATAATATGGACATGACTCCAAAATTGATTAAATGAATAGTCAAACGAATAATTTCTTGAAATTTGATTTCGAAGCTTTAAGGTGACTATTTAATAAAATAAGTAAAAAAAGTTTTAAGTTAAACGGTTTTTATTGCACCAAAAACTAGAAAATAAAAATGTATTACAACTAACCGTAGATGCTACTTTCTGTACATTACTCACGTGAAACTATTATCACTGTAGTCTTCCCAAGTCGGATGCTGAAAGCCACGTTTAGCCTCTATGTCAGTGGATTAAGCGTTACCTAATCGGAAACTTTTACCAAACTGAAATAAAAACGTGGGGCGTACGCAATTGTGACTAAGTCACATAGTTATTTAAGAACACACATAGAAATCAAGACAGCAATAGAGTGTAATAAGTTTTGTTGTGGCCTTGATAAAAGCTATTTACCTCGGTAGAGGTGTTGGAACAGATGGAAAATTAAAGCTACAATCGCATATTTTGAACTTGTAAATATGTTTCTTTATAATAACGCCCCACGTTTTTATTTCAGTTTGGTAAAAGTTTCCGATAGGTAACGCTTAATCCACTGACATAGAGGCTAAACGTGGCTTTCAGCATCCGACTTGGGAAGACTACAGTGATAATAGTTTCACGTGAGTAATCTACAGAAGCATCTACGGTTAGTTGTAATAAATTTTTATTTTCTAGTTTTTGGTGCAATAAAAACCGTTTAACTTAACCCTTAATTCGATACCGGGTAAAATACTAGACATCCACAACACAAAAATCTACACAAGAAACCAAAATGCTGAAGCGAAAACTAAGCAGTGTAAGTGTATTGCATAATGATTATTATTCTGAAAAAAAAATGTGTCGAGCCAACAGAAACGCTAGTTTGTCATAAATCGCCGCCAAGATACCCAATTGGGAAGGACACGGCGCCCGGTCTAACGTTAACGATTTTTTTTTCGTAATTTTGTATGATAAGGTATTGTTTAATTTGCACATCTATTTAACTAAATACTTGAAGTACATATTTCTGTTTACTTGAAATTTCTAACACAGTTCATCAATGAGTTTATTACTTGCAAAGTAGAATGTCTAGTATTTTTCCCGTTGGCAACTACGCCATGTTTTATGTTGTTGTTGCTATGTCCAGTATTTTTCTCGTTGCCAATGTTGCCGTGCTTCATCAACGAATTATAATTTCGAGTAAAACCACTCCAATGAAATGAAAATGGGACACTTTTTATGTAAAAACCAGTACTAAGTGACCTGCAATAACATCTATATCATAATATTGCTATATGGCAATTTTTTTACATACTACTCATAACGACGTAGGTACTAATAACGAAATAGATCTTCGCAGTCAATGAGCTCTTGCTGTCCATTATATCAAATAATTATTAATATATTTATATATTATTTTTATGTAATGTATTTCTAATAAAGCTGTGTGATTTCAAGTCCAAAAAAAGTTTCCTAGATGCCGAAAACTCAGACGAGGAAGATGCTGCACAGCAGTACAGAAAACAGCATATTTTCAGTGACTGCCAGTATTGATTTTTCATTGGAGCGACTTAATTTACTCGGAGAAGAGTCCAACAAACATGTAAACAAAGTCAATCTGAAAAAAGTTTTGCTTCCCGTATGATAAGGACATCATTAGGACATCGCTGTTGATGATGAGCCAAGTAAACTAAGCCGCTCTAAATGCATTGATTTTACTAAATTGTGAAACTAAATCGTAGAACCTGTGAAATACAAATGGAAAAAAGATACACTGAAATCAAAGGCTGACATAGAACCAGGTGAATTTATATTTACCATTTATAAAAACTTATATTATTCTATGTCAGCCTTTAATTTCAGTGTCCCTTTTTTTTTCATTTGTAGTCCACAGGTTCTAAGATATTACTACTTACTTATTGAAATTGTAAGTTTTTTAATAAGGATTTTGCCATAAAATATCTTGTTTCATATAATATATGTAGAAAAAATAAAAAATATAATAAACTAAATTAACCGTACAATTGGCAATGGCAAAAATACTGGACGTTCAAGCCCAATACCTTTTCACTGCATAGTTGGCAATGTGCAAAATACTTGACATATGATTTCTGAAAAACTATACATAAGCGATTTTTTTTATTAATTTTCTGTTATTTAAAATCATATAAATAGGCATAAAAACTATAGTTTTATGTATTTTTTCAAAAAAAGTGTCGTTGTCGATTTAAGGGTTAAAACTTTTTTTTACTTATTTTATTTTAAATATTTTAGTGCAATTGTTAGTTAATTTCCGATACTATACCTACTTATTCTAGATCAAAGATGTTGTTTGTAATATGTTATACAAATTATGCATGCTAAGTAGCGTTTATACTCTCCCGCTTTCATTACGAATCACGACACATATGTAAACGTAATGGACATTATTTTATGTGTAACGGGAAGCGAATCCCTGCTGAATAGATATTTTTTGAAATCCGAAACTAAAAAATGTTATTAAATATCTCGATCGACAAATCAAAACCAAAGGCTGGGCGTGGTTAATGTAAGCTTGAATGCCCGAAGTGTCTCAAATGGACGTGTTATTCATACAATAAGTAGGTACCTTAGCTAACAGATATCTGACAATAAGGAATATATCAGTCAATTTGGTTTTTTGAGAAAATCAAGTTTAAATTTTTATATTGTACATATTATACAAGTCGAATTTCGAGCTTATAAAATATGAACTCATTCTCTCAGTCGACCAACCGGAGGACCGCAGGTCTGACGGAAAGTCCGACGCGAACCGAGGGCCATAAGGGTCAATCCATGCAATCAATCAACCGGAGGGCCATAGGCCCGACGGCACTATGATATGACACGCACTATGTGAATGCGAGAGACTCACACTCTCTGTCTATCAACTGGAGGACCGCAGGTCGGAGTGCACGTCCTATGCAAACCACCTGCGCTGTCAGCCTATCAACCGAAGGGCCGCAGGCTCGGCCGCACGACCTACGCGAACTACTCACGCTGTCACTCTATCAGCTGGAGGGCCGCAGGCCCGACGGCTCGCCCTACGCGAGCCACTCACGATGTCACTCTATCACCTGGAGGGCCGCAGGCCCGACGACTCGCCCTACGCGAATCACTCACGCTGTCACTCTATCAGCTGGAGGGCCGTAGGCCCGACGACTCGCCCTACGCGAATCACTCACGCTGTCACTCTATCAGCTGGAGGGCCGCAGGCCCGACGGCCCGTCCTACGCGAACCACTCACGCTATGAGTCTATCAGCTGGAGGGCCGCAGGCCCGATGGCTCACCCTACGCGATTCACTCACGCTATCACTCTATCGGCTGGAGGGCCGCAGGCCCGACGGCTCGCCCTACGTGAATCACTCAAGCTGTCACTCTATCAGCTGGAGGGCCGCAGGCCCGACGGCCCGCCCTACGCAAACCACTCACGCTGTGAGGCTACCAGCCGGAGGGCAGCAGGCCCGATGGCTCGCCCTACGTGAATCACTCAAGCTGTCACTCTATCAGCTGGAGGGCCGCAGACCCGACGGCCCGCCCTACGCGAACCACTTACGCTGTGAGGCTATCAGCCGGAGGGCAGCAGGCCCGATGGCTCGCCCTACGTGAATCACTCAAGCTGTCACTCTATCAGCTGGAGGGCCGCAGGCCCGACGGCCCGCCCTACGCGAACCACTTACGCTGTGAGGCTATCAGCCGGAGGGCAGCAGGCCCGATGGCTCGCCCTACGCGATTCACTCACGCTGTCACTCTATCAGCTGGAGGGCCGCAGGCCCGACGGCTCGCCCTACGCGAATCACTCACGCTGTCACTCTATCAGCTGGAGGGCCGCAGGCCCGACGGCTCGCCCTACGCGAATCACTCACGCTGTCACTCTATCAGCTGGAGGGCCGCAGGCCCGACGGCCCGCCCTACGCAAACCACTTACGCTGTGAGGCTATCAGCCGGAGGGCAGCAGGCCCGATGGCTCGCCCTACGCGATTCACTCACGCTGTCACTCTATCAGCTGGAGGGCCGCAGGCCCGACGGCTCGCCCTACGCGAATCACTCACGCTGTCACTCTATCAGCTGGAGGGCCGCAGGCCCGACGCCCGCCCTACGCAAACCACTCACGCTGTGAGGCTATCAGCCGGAGGGCAGCAGGCCCGATGGCTCGCCCTACGCGATTCACTCACGCTGTCACTCTATCATCTGAAGGGCTGCTGGCCCGACGGCTCGCCCTACGCTAATCACTCACGCTGTCACTCTATCAGCTGGAGGGCCGCAGCCCCGACGGCCCGCCCTACTCGAACCACTCACGCTGTGAGTCTATCAGCCGGAGGGCCGCAGTAATGACATACGGTACTAAACCGTGGTCGCTTACAATGGGTCTCATAAGAAGGCTCAAAGTCACCCAAAGGGCAATGGAGAGGCCTATGCTAAAGTCTCTCTGCGATATCGGATTAGAAATGAGACCATCTGCAGCAGAACCAAAGTAACCGATATAGCTCTTCGAATCGTTAAACTGAATTGGGTGGGGCTCGTCGCGCGTGGAACCGATGGCCGTTGGGGTGGTAAGGTTCTCGAGTGGCGGTCACGTACCGGATGGCGCAGCGTGGGTAGGCCCCCCACAAGGTGGACTCATGACCTGGTGAAGGTCGCTGTATGCGGGTGGCACAGGGCCGGTCCTTGTGGCAATCTTTTGGGGAGGGGGAGCCTATATTCACCAGTGAACGTCTTTTGGCTGCTATGATGATGATAATTAAATCCGTATGTTTCTACCAAATATCTAAAGCAGTACTTCAAAATCTACATATCGCTAAATCTAGCGGTTGTGGCAGGCAGTAGTATTGGAGTATCAGATTTGAGGAGTTGGACGTTAATATTAAATTCGCATGTTTCTACTTAATATCTAAATAACTTCTTTAAAATCAAGATATAGATAAAAGATAAACCTTGCGTTTATTGTAGGCAGTGCTGCAGCATCAGGAGTGAGGAGTTGGAAGACTTGGAAGTCAAGATCAGGCTCTTAGTATTTGATTATGCCAAACATGCTATACTTTCATTTTCACGTGTCTAACACTCTCGGTTAAGGTAAGCAGTACGTCTGCAGCATCAGGCTTTGAGGATACAAGGATACAAATATTATAATATTGCATTGTCATGGGGACTTAATAAGAGTTCCAAATCTTATTAATTTCGGTGCAGTAGAAGTGGTCGAAAAATCGATCACAAGATTTGAAGCATCGACGACAGTTGATACGCGGTGAAGTTAATAAAAACCGTTTAAAAAGGTTTTCATAGTTACCGGTGTCAAATATGTAATTTTCTGAAAATGATTAAACGATTAATTATTCAATCAATTTAGGAGTCATGTCCATATTATTGCGAACAATGACGCACATTTTTCCCATCTCTGATTATAAAGTTATTCAAGTTTTTAGGTTTGTTTAATTTCTGGCGCAAAGAATATCAAAATTAGATGATGTTGTTTACTAATAAGACGGACACACAAGCCGTCTCAGGGACATCCCTTTTCATTCACAAGTGCCAAAACTAGAATAACACAGGAACACATTATTTACGAGTACATACATCAAGCAAGAATATGTTTTATTCTGTTTGTTTGTCTTTAAAGGTTCATTCAGACCAAGCGAATATTCGCTATTCTAACCTCCCACTCTACGAAATTCGATCGTTACACAAAACGTCATTGGTTGATTTCGTAGAGCGGGGGATAGAACAGCGAATGCTTACGTTGTCAATTCGACAGATTTTTTTTTGTTTGTATGTTACTTAATATCTTCGAGAATCGTGAACTGATTTTTTTTAATCGAACGGGTATAATCGCAAGACGGTCCCGTTGGCACCTAATCGAGAAATCGGTTTTTGTTTTTGGTAATTTGGTGATTAATAATATAATTACATACCATAGCTCTATAATTTTCATTAGATGCTCTTGCCATCACAATGAAATTCAATTTACAATATTCCAAAAAAAAACACCATTCAATAAAGAAACTACGATAAAAAAAAAGGACAAAAAAACATCAATGGATACTTCGTGATTAATTTGGAAAATTACTTGAAATTTGTAATTTGTTGTATTTTGTTTTAATTAATTGAATAATATTTATTAGAGTGAGACCATAAGACCTAAATAGTAAGTAAACTTCAAGGTTCAAGGGACTTCTAGGTTTGTGCAACAGCTGAAGGTCACGCTGTATATTTTATGTATATTGACTGTAGGTAAAGCAATCGTCAGTATAAGTATAGAATCTACAAAATATGTACCTATACAAAAATGGCTGACTTTCCATAGCATTTGACGTCTTTGACACATACCGTGAAACACATTCGCAGATATATTTTTACGTTAATACTAATAAATGAAGGGTCCACGGAAAATACATGTCAAGTGTTTAAAAAAATCAGGGCAAATTCATTATTCGGTTAAAAGTAAGGTGGTTTTTCCTTCTGTAATTTGAATTGACTAGTGGACCCTTCAAATATCAATAATTTTAACTAAAAATGTACGTGAACTCGAGGTTTAAGGTTTTAACTAGTTTTAAGTTGGTGATAAAATCAACTGACTTTCTGAAATATGTTTACTTTATCAATCTGTTTTTAAATCCGGTACTATCCGGTACAACAGCTGTTGTCTACGATCATGACGTGACTTTGATGTCGTTTTTATTTATGTTCCTTTGTTTCAGATATTTTGACACGATGAACAAGAAGTCTCACAAAAAGAAGGTAAAATTAAACTCTATCATCATCATCAGTCTGTTTTGTCAGTTCATTGCTCGTCGTAAGCCTCTCCTGTAGACTTAGCACAGGATCAGTGCGACAATATGTCGCCGCGAGATAGACTATCCATCCCACTTTTATTCATTTTTTTATTTTTTATTTATTTGGGGCATCAACAGTTGCCTATTTCGGCATATAGTTGGTAAAAGATGGAAAATCTATCTCGCGGCGACATACTGACATACATCATGTGCTAAGCGTACTGTTAACTATATGGATGCATATTAAGGACTATTAGGAGGTAAATACCCATAAGAGCAAATTCAAGAAGTTTGTACCTGTACATTCGGATCATGTCTTCAATACTGATAAAGATTGGTAGGCTGTTAGAGTCAATGATGCTGAGCAAGATGCACATTTCCCAAAAAATCCCAGAAAGTTTCCTTTTTCGTTACCAGATTCACATACAGTTTTGAATTAAAAAAAAAAAACCGTCCAAGTACGAGTCGGACTCGCGAGCTGAGGGTCCGTACCATTATCTTTAAAAAAATACAGTTAAATCAACTTATCTCAAAAACTATAAGAGATAATTAATCAAACTAAAAATCGTTGATAGAATTTATTAATATTCATAACTCATAACATAATTTGTTTTTAAATTTTATACCACGTAGTTTAAAAAATAGAGGGGGGGGACATTTTTCAGACTTTGAGAGCAGATATCACGAAAAAAGTTCGCTTCTATTGATATCCCACACGCTTATAATATATACCTACATCTAAAAAAAAATATCCGTCAGTTACATGTATGGAGGGCCCCAACCCCAAATCGGCTGTGACAGACGGACAGACGGACACGACAAATCTATATGGGTTCCGTTTTTGCCATTTTGGCTACGGAACCCTAAAAAGGAATGTTTCATACAAACATTTTGGAACATTTTGGGAAATGTATGTGGACCACAATGTGGTAGATCTTGCTTAGCATCATTAACTCTACAAGCCTACCAATTTTCATCAATATTCAAGACGTGATCCAAATGTACAAACTTTTTGAGAAATGCTCATAATCGCCACGCTGTGCAAGCGGTTTGGCGATTGCAGTCTACTATTATGATGCTGATGCCCACCATCAATTTTCATAAGCCATGTCACCCTGTATCAGTGTAGCGTTGGCAAAGTTTTCTGGCAGATGCATGCAAGTGCACTTTACGTCAATACGAGTTTTTCGATGTATATTTATACATCAATGTGTCACATCTAAATATTTCGCCAGTTCTTAGAATGCAGCACATGTTGTCGGTATAATATCACAGTCACAGACATAATATCAGTATGGAGAGTTTTATTTCATAAAAAAACATAGAAAGACAATAAATACCTACATGAAAATGCTAAAAATAACTAACTACTTAGTTGAAGTCGCCCCCTACTCTACGAAATTCGATCGTTACACGAAACGTGATTCGTTGATTTCGTAGAGTGGGGGATAGAACAGCGAATGCTCTTTTGGTCTGCATGCACCTTAACTTTTGATCCGTACGTCCAAAAAATATGAAAAAAATCGCGAATAGTGGGCCTATAGAATACTTTAAAATAAAACTATTTTCAACATAATCAGCCCCGCAATTTTTGAATAACTACGGAACCCTAGACGGAGCATGGCCCGACATGCTCTAGCCGGTTTATTTATGGAAAAAGGCTATGGAAAAAT
>JALPQI010025332.1:0-2500 GCA_025490895.1 Thaumatotibia leucotreta
ACTACCATGGTTGTCACGGGTAACGGGGAATCAGGGTTCGATTCCGGAGAGGGAGCCTGAGAAACGGCTACCACATCCAAGGAAGGCAGCAGGCGCGCAAATTACCCACTCCCGGCACGGGGAGGTAGTGACGAAAAATAACGATACGGGACTCTTACGAGGCCTCGTAATCGGAATGAGTACACTTTAATATTTTAACGAGGAACAATTGGAGGGCAAGTCTGGTGCCAGCAGCCGCGGTAACTCCAGCTCCAATAGCGTATACTAAAATTGTTGCGGTTAAAAAGCTCGTAGTTGCATTTGTGCTACGCACTGTCGGTTTGATTCATCCGAATCGATACTGACACGTTTGCGGAGCATATCGTCGGTGAATCGTATGTAAAAGTACGGTTCAATATAAAAATCCTATCGCGATGCTCTTCAGTGAGTGTCGAGGTGGGCCGACAATTTTACTTTGAACAAATTAGAGTGCTCAAAGCGGGCTCAAAATGCTGCTTGAATATTTCGTGCATGGAATAATAGAATATGATCTCGGTTCTATTTTGTTGGTTTTCAGAACTCCGAGGTAATGATTAATAGGGATAACTGGGGGCATTCGTATTGCGACGTTAGAGGTGAAATTCTTGGATCGTCGCAAGACGAACATCAGCGAAAGCATTGCCAAAGGTGTTTTCATCAATCAAGAACGAAAGTTAGAGGTTCGAAGGCGATTAGATACCGCCCTAGTTCTAACCGTAAATATGTCATCTAGCGATCCGCCGACGTTACTACAATGGCTCGGCGGGCAGCTTCCGGGAAACCAAAGATTTTGGACTCCGGGGGGAGTATGGTTGCAAAGCTGAAACTTAAAGGAATTGACGGAAGGGCACCACCAGGAGTGGAGCCTGCGGCTTAATTTGACTCAACACGGGAAATCTCACCAGGCCCGGACACCGGAAGGATTGACAGATTAACAGCTCTTTCTTGATTCGGTGGGTGGTGGTGCATGGCCGTTCTTAGTTGGTGGAGCGATTTGTCTGGTTAATTCCGGTAACGAACGAGACTCTAGCCTGCTAAATAGGCGTCGTCATTTAGGTGCGCGCGGCCGTTCGCGGTCGCGCAACTCACTGGCGACGTATTAAAATTCTTCTTAGAGGGGACCGGCGGTTTCGAGCCGCACGAGATTGAGCAATAACAGGTCTGTGATGCCCTTAGATGTCCTGGGCCGCACGCGCGCTACACTGAAGGAATCAGCATGTTCTCCTTGGCCTAGAGGCCCGGGCAACCCGTTGAAACTCCTTCGTGCTGGGGATTGGGGTTTGCAATTATCCCCATAAACGAGGAATTCCTAGTAAGCGCGAGTCATAAGCTCGCGTTGATTACGTCCCTGCCCTTTGTACACACCGCCCGTCGCTACTACCGATTGAATGATTTAGTGAGGTCTTCGGACCGACACGCGGTGGCTTCACGGCCGTCGGCGTTGCTGGGAAGTTGACCAAACTTGATCATTTAGAGGAAGTAAAAGTCGTAACAAGGTTTCCGTAGGGGAACCTGCGGAAGGATCATTAACGTGTTAGTTGTGTATACGTGTGTGCGTGCGCGCGCGTATATATGACAAAACAAATTATAATCCGTCACAACTTATTATGTGTACGTTTCATCATTTTGAATCACGCGCAGTAGGTGAGATTTAACTATCTCGCGACGCGTTACATAAGAAGTTTTACATTAATACATAAAATTGAGATTTTCAAAATTGAATAGACGAGTACGTATTGGAGAGTTGCTTACGATCGGCAAAAAAATCCGCGCCGCTAAGGTGTATCGCTCCAACACTATTCCCGTCACTATATTCAATCTGTCAGTCTCTTTTTATGTATAAAACTCGCGCGAACTGTGTGAACTTCGAATTGATGAGATACGTATTCATAGAATGCGGTATTTTTTTTTTTTTTTTCTTTTTCATTATTCTTAATGAATTTTTAAAATTTTTTTATATTGTTGTTTACTGTGGTAATACCAAAACTATTACCCTGGACGGTGGATCACTTGGCTCGCGGGTCGATGAAGAACGCAGTTAACTGCGCGTCATAGTGTGAACTGCAGGACACATTTGAACATCGACATTTCGAACGCACATTGCGGTCCGTGGAGACACATCCAGGACCACTCCTGTCTGAGGGCCGGCTGCATAAATAAACAAATTTTTACCACATTGCTTGAGCGCCCAGTGCGCTTACGCTATTGGAGGTTCGCCCGATGAGATGCGCGTAACCGCGTGTTTTCACCGGGAGTCCTTTTAAATGTGTTAAATGTCTTTTGCAATTATAGCGACGTTCGTGTTCCGTTCGTGTGCGTGTGTTGTATTTTATTATACGACATCCACCGTTCGCGCGTGCGTACACTCTGTGTGTGATATATTATTATATTGTATATAAGGTGTGAACGTGCGCGCGTACGCGTATATAATTGTCATTGGAATGAAAAGTAGGCGGACTCGACGTCCGAAGAGCGCATCGAC
>JALPQI010025332.1:7500-10000 GCA_025490895.1 Thaumatotibia leucotreta
TGACCATGCGACCGCGGCCGCTACTTGCCCGGCCAGGATATATGCCGAACAGCAAGAAGCGGCGAAGACTCTCTATCGATAGCAGATACAGGCGTCGATTGCATTTCGTTCGGGCAGCTCAATCTTCAGGGTTCGGAGGCTGCCACCACAGAACTTCCCGTGGTAGCGAATTCGCGCCGACTCGACCTAGTGCTGGTTCAGGAGCAGTACAATAGTCGGCCCGGGATTCTGCAGTGTGGCGCAAACCCTAAGGCTGGCGTTCTAGTACTCAATCGGGCTTTGGCAGTTACGCTTCTACACAACTTAAGCAACGAGCACTGCACGGTAGTACATGTCGCACACGGAGGAACCAGCCTGCATGTAGTGTCAGCATACTTCCAGTATAGTCATGACATCGGTCGTCACATAGCACATTTGGAGACAGTCTTTCAACGGCTTTCGGGCAAACCTATTCTCGTAGGAGTTGACAGCAACGCTCACTCGCCTATGTGGCACTGCGATAGGAGGCAGTATACTGGAAGAGGACCGGATACGGAGTACAGAAGGAACCAGATGGAGGGATTCATCCTCGGAAGGAATCTTATTGTACACAATGTTTCGGGACAGCCGCCAACCTTCAGCGGGCCTAATGGGACGTCGAACGTCGATCTGACGATTACGACTCGAGGAGTAAACGTGTGCGACTGGAGAGTACATGAGGGCGCCAGCCTCAGTGATCACCAGCTTATCACCTTCAGATCGGTCTTCGGGAGGTTAGACACGACAGCCAGTGAGTCTACATCGACACTTTTGCCTGCGCCGTTCCGGACGCGTGGAGTAAACTGGGCCAACTTTTGTTCCAAGCTACATACTCGAATGGACAGGATACATCCAGGCCTTCCCGCCGCCAGATACTGCGAACGATATTCGGATATCTTACTGCGCACCGCCCGAGAGACCCTGGGCCGTTGCGGTAGAAGAAACGATGGCAGGTATGAATGGTGGACCCCGCAGTTGGACATGTATCGTCCGATGATCAACCGGGCTCGGCGCGCGTGGCAACGGTCACGTAGCGTAGGAGGCACAGCAGAGCAGGAACTTCATGACGAACTTCGTGCCCTTCGGGGAAGATACAAGAACGCCATGAAGAAGGCAGAGCTAGACTACTTTCGCCAGATAGCCGAGTCAGGCAACGACGATCCATGGGGACTCGCCTACAGAGAGGCTTGCGGGCGCTTGCGCCCACCGCCTAACGTCCTTAACGGCATCAAGCTTATCGAAGGTTATACCGATTCCACCGGGGACACCATGTCAGGCCTACTTCAGACGCTGTATCCAGACGACAATCCAAACGGTGATACCATATACCATCAGTCAGTTCGTGTGGCGGCCGCTTTCGCACCATCGGGCTCAAACACGGATACGGAGGCCCCAGGAAAGGAGACGGTCGAACGGATTGTTCGGTCCCTGCCTAACACATCTCCAGGTACGGATGGTATCACGGCGGTCATTGTCAAGTGGGCGTGGAAGGCCACGTCGGACGAGATGGTTTTGATGTACAAGAAATGCATTTCGGAAGGAGTCTTCCCTGATATTTGGAAATCTGGACGCCTCATAGTGCTGCCAAAGGGCAACGGTAAGCCACTTTGCGACCCGAAAGCGTATAGACCAATCACGCTACTTCCTATCTTAGGTAAGTTATTGGAACGCATCATAGTTTCTTGTGCTCCCTGTTTGTACCGTAATATCTCGGATGCTCAATTTGGATTCACTCGCGGACGGTCAACAGTGTCAGCGCTTTGCCGGATCAACGAAATTTCAACCTCCAGTTCAGCACCCTACGTACAGCTGATCTTTCTGGACATCTCAGGTGCCTTCGACAACGCGTGGTGGCCAATGATTCTTCTTAAAGTAAAGCAAGGAGGAGCAAGTCCGAACCTTTACAGGATCTTGGTCAGCTATTTCACTAACCGTCATGTAAGTTTCTTTACAGGTGACCAGGTACATTCCAAGAGGTGCACCATGGGATGTCCACAGGGATCGGTGCTGGGCCCAACACTTTGGAACATCCTCTTGAACGATCTTCTGCTGCTGCCGAGACCCGGAGGAGTTCACCTGATCGCGTATGCTGACGACGTGACGATATTGATCGAGGCGTCATCCCGCGCCGACATCGAACGCAAAGCCGACGCCATGCTCAAAGAAATTTCCGGGTGGGGATCTCGGAACCGCATGGGATTCTCGCACGCGAAGTCTTCGACCATGACGTATAAAGGTAAGTTCAAGCGTGCGCCAGTCATCAGACTTGAAGGCGCCTCAATCAAAGGAGTGTCGGAGGCTACGTTGCTCGGTGTTACTCTGGACGAGACTAGGTCCTACTTGCCGCATGCGAATTTTGTTGGGGAAAAGGCGTCCAATTGCTTCGGCAAGATGTCGCGGATCTCCGCGACCAGGTGGGGCGTGAAGTACCGGTCTCTCCGCGTCTTGTACGCGGGGACATACGTGGCTACGGTTACGTACG
>JALPQI010025332.1:15000-17892 GCA_025490895.1 Thaumatotibia leucotreta
AATTTTCACAACGTTCCATATGGGTATTATATATGGGCGAATATATACACCATCTACTGAAAACCTTGAACGGGGTGATTTTGTAGGCTATACTGAACAACTTTTACTATGGGGCCAATCAAGAAATGTAAAAAAAAAAACAATATCTTTTTCATACCTTGTGACCGATGGCGATAACGACAAACGACATTTTATATGGAGGAGGCAAATTTTTTTTGCAGATTTCTGGGTTCAGCTCCATAGTAAAAGTATAACCTACTAATCCACCCCGTTCAAGGTTTTCAGTGGGTGGTGTAGATAGATAAATAGGTAGATAATATTATATTTAATCCCCACTGCCGAAATTTTGGTCGGCCGACAGGACGAAATATGAAAACACGCCATTGGTCGAGAGACCAGGTTGCACCTATCGCTATCCCGTCCCCCCATTCGAGGTCCGAAGTCGAACTAACACTAAATGAAACTCCGAATACTAGCTGTTACTATTATGTCATAGCTATGATTGATTATATACACACCTTATAATATATTACTATGAAATGCATATTTTTTAAATAAGTAGAAAACCGGCCAAGGGCATGTCGGGACATGCTCAGTATAGGGTTCCGTATATATAGTCATTCGAAAACAGCTGGGCCCGATTATGTATGTTCGTTGTTAGTTTTATTTTAAAGTACCCTATTCTATAAGGCCACTATTCGTGATTGTTCTCACATTTTTGTCAGCCTCCGTAGCCTAGTTGGTAGTGACCCTGCCTACGAAGCTGGAGGTTCCGGGTTCGAATCCCGGCGAGGGCATTCTTTGTTTATTTATTTATCACAAATGTTTGTTCCTTGGTCCTTGGCTGTCTATGTATATAAGTATCTATGTATTATATATATCGTCGTCTGGTACCCACATCACAAGCCTTAATTGAGCTTACCGTGGGACTAGGTCGATTTGTGTAACATGTCCCGAGATATTTATTTATTTATTTATTTTATTTTTTGGATCAGTCACTTTGTCGGCATTATTAATGTACCAAATTGCAGATTTCTAGTATTTCTAATAATACATACCTCTCTACCTACTTACGTTAAGAAATACTACTACTATAGAACGCGCGAGTACAATATGCAGGCAGGCCGCAGGTATATAGGAGAATATATATATATATATATATATAGTATATGGGTATATCAACTTTTTTTCGGTATGTTATTTACGCGCCGGTTTCCTTGATGGGCCAGGGCCATCTATCTACAAACATGGTAACTATAATACCATACAGTACTATATATATACACCTATATGGCTCCTCTCCCGACTTCCCGACGTCAATATATTTGAGATTTGTTTGTTTGTTTGCGTAATCTCATATGTTACAATGTTCAAAACAAATAAAAAACTAATCTTATTAATGTAATGTAGATGGCGCTAAATAGTATATTTCAATTACTTATGACAAAACTAGTCTCACGATGTAATACAATAGATGGCGTTGAATTGAATATCCATCTCCGAGACGGCCATACTGACAAAATTAATCTTACTAATAATTCAATAGATGGCGTTGAATTGAATACCCGTCTCCGATTCGGCCATCCTGACCAGTGTGCTTGTCCTCGAGAACACTTTTTTTTTTTCTAATCGTTAGTATAGTTAAGTAAAGTTTAGGTATATTTGACGATAAATACCTACAAATTCTCCATCGCAGCCACAAAACGTAAAAACGGTTCAGTTTGATCCGACCGACTGCGCCAATTGATATATGTATAAATGTATATCTATACATATATAGATAGGCGCGCGCGGTTCTTGGAATTTAGACGTGCGTGAGTACATACAAGTACATTGTGATTGCCACACGGAGCCCCGCCGGAACGGCGGAGATGATAAAGGCGACGGCGGCGACGAGTGGAAACATTGTAGCGGTATTGCGCATGCGCGTCGTAGGGGTTACATATAAGACTGATTTGATGTTGATGATTGCGGAGCGATTTTGAAATTATTCGGTTTCATCTCGCACACCATCATCACATCAGTAGTCTGTTATTTATTTGCACTTTGTTCCCAGTTTACACGTGAGACTGCTGCTAGTGTGGCAGTCTAAAACGTGACAGACGGGATAAAATAATACGTATAATCTTCTGCGCACGCTGTTAAGGAGAGAAACATCGACTTGCTGAATGTGTCGTCGTCACGGCAAATACCGAGATTTCAATCTCGATTTGACTGTGCATTCGATATTAAGGCAAGTTTGAATTGTTTTTTACTTTGAGCGTGATACAATTACGATTGTATGTATACTACTGTCAGATGTCAGCGCACATCATACAGGTATAAAAAATTTTTTTTACTCTATTTTTTTTTTATAACCCGTCAATGAGAAGACAGATTTCAGGCTTATTATGGATGTAAGCTTAAAATCTGTACGGTTGAGGGTAATCGAACAAGCTCTCCATAGCCGGGCGAGCGAAATATCGAAACGACTATATGTTAAAAGAATCTAAACTTCCCTATTTTGGGATGTGTCGTGAGATATTTTGTCTGGTTCGCGGAAGAACGTTCGATATGGGCGCGTTTAAACACTAGCACATAACATCGCATATTTTTGTAAAGACAAAAAATATAAGTATGCTATGTGTTTGTGTTCGCGTTTCTCTCTGAAATATTTGCAAGTGTGTGCGCGCGCGCAATTTTGTGGGTGTGTGGTGTGTGCAAAACACACGCACACACATACAAACACACACACACGAAAAAGTGAGCGCGCGCACGCTAGCAATATTTACATCAAGTCTACGATACGCCATGCCAATTTCGGTACATCCGAATGGTATGCGACGTATAGGACTCGTGTCTTGTTGTGTCGCGCGTGCGTCTCTCTCTATCTCAATTTGAGATTTGAGAAAT